>PVIA01006798.1:0-91942 GCA_004024845.1 Tonatia bakeri
TATTTTAACTCCATTTTATGCTCCTGCATTTGTCAAATATTAACTGACCATAGAGACATGGGTTTATTTCTTGGCTCTCCATTCTGTTCCATTGTTCTCTGTATCTGTTCTTATGCCAGTAACAGTGTTTTGATTACAGCAACCTTGCAATACAATTTAAAATGCCAGGTATTGTGATCCCTCCTATTTTGTTCTTTTGTTCTCTTTGTTCTAAGTTGCTGAGGCTATTTAGGATCATTTATGGTTCCATATAAATTTTTGAAATATTTGTTCTATATCTGTGAAATATGCCATTGGTACTTTAATAGGTATTGTGTCGAACCTATAAATTGCTTTGGGTAGTATGAACATTTTAACGATGTTAATTCTTCCAGTCCATGATCACAATATATACTTCCACTTATTTGTGTCTTCCTTAATTTATTTCTTCAGTGTTGCATAGTTTTCCAAGTACAGGTTTTTACCCCCTTAGTTAAGTTTATCCCTAGTTACTTAATTGTTCTTGTTGCTATAGTAAGTGGGACTTTTTTCCTAATTTCTGTTTCTGACATTTCATTGTTGGTGTACAGAAATGCCTTCAATTACTGAATATTGAATTTGTATTCCACTATTTTGCCAAATTCACTTATTAGGTCAAGTAGTTTTTTGTTAGAGTCTATAGGGTCATCTGCGAATGTATTATTTTTCTGAAAGTTAAAAGAAGGTTGTTGGGAAAGATTTTAGTACCATTGCATGCTTCTTAAGGCATTAATGATATTAAAATATGGATTTACATATGGTTCCTTCCACATATTTAAAAAAATTATTGAACAAATCAGAAGTGTTCATGCCAATAATATTAGTTCAATGCAGTTGAACTAATTCAATGAAATTGGATAGCAGTCATTACATAAAATTTAAAGCCTATTTGAAATATCTCATTCCAAATTATCCTTAATTATTTATTCATATAACAAGACTCAACTTCTAATTGAAAGCCATAGTTTCAACTCCAGCCTATAAATTGATTTTGTCTTACTTTCACTTTTATTGAACTACTATGTTGTTTTAAAAACTCTGTGCTCATATTGTTATAATTGAAAAACCAAGTGCAAGAGAGAAACTTATGCCAGAGTAACAGGAGGATGTCCCATGAATTAACTGTATTTGCATAGTAACTTTTGTTCTGTCTCTCCACATCCAGTCCTGGCCCCTGCAGTCAGTTTTCCTCACTGGATGTAATATAATTATGATACCACTCCACTTAGATTATATTAAGTCTTCCTGTTTCTCTTAAGAAAGATGAAAATCTTTAACATTACCTACATGATCCAGCATGTCTTGAACCCCTACTTAGCTCATTGGTCTTTTTTCATGTCACCTTTCTTCTTGCTCTCTGTTCTCTAAGCTCATTAATCATATTTGTTTCTCAAAATGTCATTCTCATTTGGTGAGACTTAAATTAAGTGAGATAATATATGTAAAGTACCTATAAAATCTCATGACATACAGCAAGCTTTTAATAAGTGTACTATTATTTAGGTATTTTATCTAAGAACTTATGAGGGAAGGAACAAGAATAACTTAAAGGCTACAGTCTAGTCCCACCTTCTCCAAAAATCTTCTCTTACCACTTTTAGTGTCAATGGGAGTTAGCTGTTTTGGAGTCAGTAGAAAGGAGGTAGTGGAAAGTATGGGGAAGTTGATGATGACTTTGTTAGGTAGTAGCCAGGAGTGAGCAGCCAGAGAGGAAATAAAGGCAGGGCCCTCACCATTGCAATCTAACAAAGAACTTCATACAGGAGGCTGGAAATAAAAGGAAGATGTGTCTCATCAATGAACTCAGCAGCCCTCAGCTGGGTTTGATAAGACTGCCGGGTGCCCCTGGGTGTTACAAGCAGAACAGCACAGAAGAAGGGGCAAGTCCTTGAGACTGTGCTGAGAAAGGGCCTCTATAACAACCTTAATAAGACTGCAGGGGGCTCTGAACATCACAAGCAGGAATAGCACAGGAGGAAAGGAGGGTAATCCTTGGGATGCTTTGCTGGGAAAGGGAGCTTCTATAACAGTTTCACTAACTAAAAGAAAGTGCCTTTACTGACTGAGAAAAGCAGGCTTTGTAGCTGTATATTATTCCCAAGACTTAGAAGGGGAAAAAGGAAGGGTACCCCTAGAAGCCAGCTGACTAAAGTATATAAACCCTGAACCACAATAGTTGACATACTTAGATTAGCTAAGTATCCACTTGTAGCCTCGGCTCAAGTGTATGGAACAGATGTATACACAAACTTGCACCTTTCTTCCCTCTGTGTGTTGGGCATTCAGACTTGCCAGGGGTCTGCTTGGAGCTCACACTTGTATGTTTCATAAATAAATTTGCTATTTCACTTTCACTATATGTGTTTGTCTCTTGCTTGAATTATTCTCTTGTGAGTGAGACAAGAACCGAGGCAGGGGAGGGAGCTCTCAACTCGGGTGTCTCCCCATATGAAACAAGTTCAGATTTGGATTTCTTTTTTAGGTTCTGCTCATGTAAGGCATACAAAAGGAGGTGCTATTTAGGCGGCTACATAAATTTACCAAGTACATAGTGATGTCACTGTTTAATAATTCTGTGGGGAAATAACTGAGAAAATGATGCTTAAAAATGTTAAATTACTTAAGTTCAAATGATTAGTGACAAAGATGACTACAGTTTTGCTTTGACATCCTGCTCAGGCAAACCAAGTATCTCCCAGGAGTTAAACCAGGAGTGGAACTCAGTTAGGGAAATAGGGAGATGGCCATAAGTGAATCCAATTTAGGAAAGAAAAAAAAAGCCCAGAGAAGGTCCAGTATCAGGCCAGGCTGAGCAGGACAACTGGGAAACATACAAACGTCTCTAAGAAATTTCAACTCTGTTATGTGGAAATAACAAAAGGCCATTATGATAAATCCAGATGGAAAACATCTCTGGTGCCTAGTAAATTCCTACTGAGGGCTTCTGAGGCCCTTTCACACGTGAGCTCTCTTTCTGGCATTTCCACATGGGATGTGAAGGAAGGCCTGCTGAGCTTTCTTGTATTTGCCTGCTGAGTCGGGCCAAGTACAGATGTATTATCATAGCCCTGGATGTCATCTTCATCCACTTTGACACTGCTTATCAGGAACCAAAGACAATGAAGAGGCCATACTTAGTATTCTCAGCTTTGCTTCAAGTTAGGATTCGGACTTTGGTAGAGAAAGGAAGGAATGAGAGATTAATATCTGATTACATTATGTGTTCCAGGAATAAAACTAGTATTCAGGATTTATAAAGATACCAATAGTGGACCATTGAATAGGAACTAAGTACACATCCTGGGAGAAGCATGTCTGTTTTGAATAAAGTTAACTAGAGCAAGAAGGTATTTAAATTGTTATGGATTGAAAGCATATACAGTAAATACTGGAAAGGGAATGACATGATAAAACAAAAAAAATTACTGAGGGAGGTATCCTGTAATTTTTAGCTATTTAATTATAGGTTAAAACATCTCTAATAATAGACACATCACAATTTATATTATTTTTCATGACTCTCAATTTCAGAATTAATGCTTAAATAATTAATCTTAGCACTAAAAAAATTAAGAAGCATATATGTAATTCATTTTAGGTAAAAAATTCTAAGCAAAGAATTCTGAGTTTTCAATCACAGCAGTTAACTACCCAATTATATAGACATTTAATAATTCAGAATAATTTGTTTATCTAAATATTTAAAGATATACAGACTGTAACTCTCCCAAGAATTAATAATAGTAAATATAATAACGACCTCACCAAGCCTGAGGAGATCTTCTTACTATAATTCTGCCCTGGCATTGGAATGGATTTCTCAGGAAAGAAAAAAAAAAAGATGAGCGTTGCATATTTAAAATGCAAGCACATTATGTAAGAGTTAGCTTTATTGATAGAGTGTGATTACTTATTTTTAAATATTTCCCCCGCTGTTCGAGTGGCATCTGTTCTGTTACTAGAGCTGAAAATGAAAACTGAAGAACATATGAGAATCTGACTTTGCAGCAATGTGTAATGCTTGGTAGCCCCTGAAAACAAGTAGCACATGCTAAATTATTTAATTGTTCAACAGGACAAATTCTTCAATATAAACCTATCACTGCATATTTTATATGTGTTTTAGAATATTTAAAGCCTAACGATGCAATCATAGATAGTGGTAAAGCAGAGGAATGCAATATTTATGAGAAAACTAAGGGCAAATCTTTTAAGGTCCGATTCTCTTATGTTTTTAAGCTAATGGACCATTGGGAGTAAAATGCCAAATGGTGGAGAAAATACTATTTGTTAATAACTTGTTGTCTTTGCTTGCTCTCAGTAGTAGTTCTCAATTAATCCAACTATGAGACGATTTACTAAAAGTCAGCGGCCTTATTCACACTAAGCCAGAGCATCCCTGTCAGTTTAGTGTGCTCTGCTCCAGGATGTGCCCTGGCTCCAACCTCAGTGTTGCAGAAAAGGAGGTGTGTTGTTAAAAGCAGAGAGAAATAATAAGTGTTTCTCCCTTTATACTGTGAAAATTAATATATATTATTTTTAAAAAAACTTTTTCCCAATATGCTTTATATTTTAAAGCAGTTTTCTGCCTCTGAAATCACTTAGAGAAAGATAGCAATCTCCCTATATTTCAACATAAAATAATTCCATTAGGTCTTTCCTGCCTTTTACTGTTATCTTTCTACATTTTTTCAAGGTATGTTTTTAGAGTTGAGATTTTAAGAAATTTTAAGAATCTTTAAAATTTTATTACATACAGTATTACTATGAGTTTTCACTGGTATTTTGCAACAGCTTTTGTGTTGGGAGAAAAGAAGGAAGGTGGGAGTATTATCCCAAGTATTGAATTATAGTATTTTCTTTTTTTTTCCTATAGTGTTTACCCTTTTCTGTTTATTCAATAGCAAAGGCACTTTCTTAAAAACAGACTGCACTTGTGTGAGAGCCATGAAAAATAATATAAATATTGAGGGTAAGATGATAGACTTTAAATTTTATGAAAACATAAAGGCCAAACATCTGTGTACTCATTCTCCACCTCTCATGTTTCCACACGCTCTCGCTTTCTTATTTCCACTTTATCTAGCTTCCATCATCTTTCCATCCACCTCCTATTTAACACACACTTTGTGAAAATTCACTACAGCACTTCTTTTAGTAAAAGATTATCTTAAATTGGGAAAGAATAAAGCGTAGAGGTATCATGATAACACTTTGCTGTCTTTGTTCACATGCCTCTTCAGTAATGGGGGTGGTTTGCTTGTGTTTACATGATGTATATAGCATACAGCTGCCATCTGCATTCCAATAAAAGAATTAGAATAGAATTGATCTTTAATACTGATCATTACAAATAAGAAATTAATTTTAATCTTTTTTTGAAGTGGACAGAATGTATACATTGGGGAAAAATGGTGTACAATTGATGTAGTTTTAATAAGTACAAATAGTTCATTTTGACTTTGTTATTCTTTTGTGTTGCTTTTGTATTGTTTTAATCCTTAATGACAGCTGTATGAAGGTCCTGCTTTCTTTGTTTATCTGTTTGCTTTTGTTTTTCAGTGGAAGATAATTTTTAAAAGATTTTACTTATTTTTAGAGATAGGGGAAAGGAAGGAGAAAGGCAGGGAGAGAAACATCAATGTGTGGTTGCCTCTCATGTGATCCCCACTGGGGATCTGGCCCGGAACCCAGGCATGTGCCCTGACTGGAAATCAAACCTGAGACTCCCTGGTTCGCAGCCCGCGCTCAATCCACTGAGCCACACCAGCCAGGGCAGTGGAAGATAATTTTAATGGCTCTTCTTTTTTCACATTTTTTTTCAGTAAATAAGATAGGATTTTTGTGGACTAAGTCACATTAAACAGTCACCAAAAGCAAGATCACCATTGCTGAGTGCATATTGATTGTAATTAAGCAAAAGCTCATCTCTCTCTAGACATTTTGAACTACTAAGTTTTCTAGATAATGAGAATTAACCATTTGCATGTGAGAAGATTTACATATTGCCAGAGTGTATTTTATAAATACTATATTGTTTTCATATTATAAAAGTTATGCATATTCTAATAGAAACTGTAGAAAATACAGAAACTTTAGAAAAACCCATAGTCCCCAATTAAAAATATATAGCAGTTAATAAGATTCTGATATTTTCCTTACAACCCATCATGTAGTGTATGTGTGCATTTGTATGTCCTCTTGTATAACCACGAATATATAATGTATGTATAATATGACTATATAATGTATAAAATAGTTGTGTCCTTTCCATGTGATATTATATTTTAAATATTTTTTGTATTCTGAAAAGTATTTGGCAACATGATCTACACTTGTATAAAATTATTATTGTTAGCTATTTCAAATTTGGAGTTATATCCAACACAAGTATTTACTGTGAAATATTTTTGGAAATCTAAAGGATTTATCTTTGAGTTCAGGTTCACTTTCTTCTTGATTTAATTCAATTAAAACTGTACATAGATGGACTATTACATCTAGGGTAAATGGCTCCTTCCCCTAAGCCAAGAACAAATAGAACAAATATGTCAGCTGCCTTTGGCGTGGAATGTGTTCTTTAAACCAATGTTGGACATGTGGCATTAGGGGCTTCCCCCTTTCCTACCTTCTTCCTTTTTTCCCTGAGTTCAGATGTCTCCAACCTTCTATCAGCATCTCTTGAGACTGCAGACAAATAATTATAGAGTGTTGAGAAGTCTAGTAATGTTCAAGGCTACCTATAATGTTGCTGTGTCACGGGTTGTTTCATATCGTGGAACCAAGTGTTTTCTCCCATTACTCTTCATAACTGACTCTCGCTTTCCTTCTGTCGGGTATCAGTAGTCCTTGTCTTTGGCTCCTTGCCTTGTCATGTTTCAGAGGTTGTCTCTGTCACTTATTATCTTACCCTTTATTTCTCCTTTATTCCTTATCTTATTGGTGGTTCAAGTATCTTTCTCCTGGGAAGCTGCTTCCAGCCCTGAGTTAAGTCTCTTCCATATCCCTGTGGCACTTCTGTTGCAGCGACATTGCCGAAAGCAATGGTGTGAAGGTCTTTACTGGATCTGAATTTACTGAAAACATAAGGACAGAGAAATGAATTTTTCATGAAGGTCAATCTATTAAATGTTAAAATATTTTACTTAAAGTTTTGCTTTTCCTAACATTATTGAGGTTATAATATCATACACTTTATGCAAAAAGGATGTTAGAAGGCAGCAGACAACAGTTTTCATTAAATTATTCTTTTAATTAAAATTGGACTGGTTCATGAAATTTAAAGTCTAAAAATTACAATAATATAGCATTTACAGTGAATTTTACTGATTTGTTTACATGTGTGTATCCACCAGAGTTTTAATCTTGAGAGCATAACTGTCTTGATTATTTCTTACTCCCACTGCACAGTAAACATGGTCATAAAAAGCATTCAGTAAATGTTTGTTATATTTTATTAGCTTTACTTTATATGCTCATATGAGTTTATTAAGTTACTTTTTGTGTAAGGTATACAGAATTAAGTTGATTAAAAAAGATGAGATGGTGCTTTATATGTCAATGATTTATATGAAGATAAAAACATGAATTGAAATGGGAGTATTTTTCACACTTTAGTCATGCTGTAACTTCCTTCTTAGCATTAGCAACTTATTTTTGTCTTTCATAGTTTCCAAATATTATATTATCTCTAAGTTCTTCTATTCATTTCTAAATATACCAAATTTGATTCTTTAACTCCAGGGAATTTCCTTAAAAATATATCAAATTACTGAGGCCAACAAACCATCAGATTGCTGAAAATAAATAAAATAATAACTGAAATGGCTTACAATGCATTTATAAGAAAAACTAATTAACTGCTTTATTTGGGATGATTTATTTTACCTACAGGTATTGTTCCAATTAATTCTAACTCACTCACGGTAGGTCTTGGGTATTTTGAGTGTCAAGGAATTTTCTTTAATTTCATATATACCCTTACAGAAAATTGAGATGCTTGAAAGCATTTTGTGTCTTGATTAATAAATATTGTACTAATGATGATAAAAGTTGACAGTAACTTGACTGAACACTATTTTGTATCTGGTGCCACACTGAATGCTCTATTCATTTCTTCAGCAAGTGTTTATGGGGTGCTTGCTATTCCAGCACCATTGTAGATCTGAGACTGCAATGGTAGGAAAAACTGGATGAATTAATTGCCTTGGCGAGCTTGCATTCTAGTGAGAAAAGGCAGACAACAAAGAAATTAAAAATAAATATACAGATACTGTGGACAGCAATAGGAACTATGAAAACAATAAGATGAAAGGACATGAGTGTGGGATACCCCATCCCATGAAGCTCTCCTGGCCGTAGCAGATGAGAATGAGTCATCCCGGATACAGTCTGCTGTTCTGGGGGCAAAGGGGGTGGTGATTCCTTGTAGTGGAGAATGTCCAGAGCCCTTCTCCAAAAAGCTTTTATTGGGCTCAGTATGGGCAGGGAAAACAAATATTGTCTACATGTTACAGAACAGGCCCAAGGTGGGGTTGTATGATATACTATTACTGAAAGGATGCCCCACTAGGTTCGCTATGCCTACCACCAAAGGAAGGACGTCTCTCAATGCCAGAGATTTGTGAAAAGAAAAGGAAATATTTATTTAACGCTATACAGACTTAGAGTAGTGACTTAATGTCTTTGTTAAAATATTAAAGTCCTTTAGAATACCCACAGATGCACACAGTCCTTCCTTCTCCCTCTGTCCTAATCTGGGGTACCGTATCTCAGGAAAAGAAGTAGAAGTCTGTGATTCGGGCTCCTGGCACCATCAGTTGTGTTGCCACCAGGATCTCCAGTTAATCCAAAGCCATGTGATACCTTCTCATGGCCCACCAGGAAGTGTCTTTTCACCCCCTTTTCTTCCAGGCAAAGTCTCTCTTGCTTCCTAAGCCACGTGGCAAAAGGGAGCACCCCAAAGCCACAAGGTCCTGACTCTGCCAATGCCTCATGGTTCTCCTTGTTCTGCAAAGCCTCATGGTTCTCCTTTCTACTGCCACAGTCATGTGGCCCTCTCTCTCGCCAAGGCTGTGGGGTCCCCACTCTGCCAAAGCCATGTAGTTCTTTCTTACATGGCTGCTGCCCCTGGATTTAAATTTCAGCAGCAATCTTCCTCTGCAGCCCCATTTCCAACTCCTTCTACAATCAGTTGCACCTGCCAGAATTCCCATATTCTTCTAGCTTTACTGGGCTGCCATCATAAGTCTGGGCACATGTGGACCCATAGTGTGGAGCCAATCATCTCCAAGCTCTTATGCAGGTGCTGTAACCAGGGGGAGATGCCTCCCAGTTATACCTTGGGTGGAAGTCACTCCTATCCCCTTGGCTCAAAACATGGCCACAGATATTTAACATATTCATGAAACCAGTTGAAGGTTATAGATGTGTTAAATGGCCATGCCAGAGGTTGGGTGCAAAGCTGTTGCTGTACAAAATAGCTATGCATGGTCGTGCTCCATGTGTTCCTTCCCCCAACTCAAACCTGGTGAGGGGGGCGGTGAGGACATCCTATATATTTTTCTAATATTTCCTGGACACCTTGAGTTCTGGACCCCATTCCAAATCCCTATTTGGAGCCCCATGTTGGTTACACCCTGTTACATGCAGATAACAATCAAAGAGACACAGAGATTGTTTTAAGTCAGGGTCTGAGACATGCTGAAGCCAAATGGTTGTAAAGGCATATTTCATGATGCAAGTAGTTCACTCGTTATGCTTTGAACTTAATCATCTGGTTTGTGTCAACAGGGCTATCACAAAGCAAAACAAGCTTCAAAAGATACAATGTATTTATCAGGCCTGATTTCCCTCGGGAACCCTCGTTGTTAATATCAGGTCGCACCTGTCACCTGTATTTCCTGGCTTTCCAGTGGAGATTTACTGGCCTCTTTCAAGGCCTTGCTCAAGTGGGGCTACAATCTCCAAAGCCACACAGAGTAGTCCCCAACACATCAGGGGAATCGAGTAGTGATGGCTGGGGGGTGGTAGAGAAGGTTTACTATTTTGTATTATGGACAGGCTCACTACTAGAGTGACATGTATGTAGAGACTTACATGGAAGAGAGTGGTCCATGTGGATCTTTGGGAAAAGAGTGACCCAAGAAAAGAAGAAAAAATACAAAACCCTGAGAAGACAGCATGCTTTTATGTATATACCTTATTCTTGACACTGAGAGACAGAGTGATGCACTCAGCAGGGATTTTGTTTCCAGGTCTTATCAGTTCCAAGGCAGAAGTGCATTGTATGTTTTCTCATTTTCTAATATTGAATCTACATGTTTAATATATATTTCAAGGTTCAAAAGTAACCCTCCTGTGATGCTGCTCCCAGCACAAAATGAGTCACTCCCTCCTCTATGCCTTGGGAGCAGAAATAGTAATATTTTTCAAACATAGGTCAACAAATGAAATGAGTGATGGTGAATGGGAAAGTTCATACAGAGGAAAGTAGGAAAAGTGGTAGCAGTTGAGAATCCCAGGTCGACACCTAATTTTGAAATTTAAAGTTTCAAATATGGAAGCCAGATGGTCTAAATCAGGAGGCATCAGGAGGCATTTAATCTGAAATATGTCACTTTTTCAATGATCACCTTTCTCTATCCCCACTAAACATAAAATTAAATGTTTATCTGTGTGTAAACACATTAGACACTGAAAAGTGGTTAACATTTTGAATTTTATGAACTGTGTTATAAGAAGTATTCTACTTTTCTGGAAAGAGAAGGGGTCATTCATTGTTAATCTGGGAAAAAAAAACTTTAGTATTCTTAGATTGTCATCATTTGAGAAGTGATGATAAAGAAAATTCCAACAATGCAGGGTTGCATTTAGACAACATGGGTTAACTATTTTTATTTTATTTTATTTTATTTTATTTTATTTTTACACTGCAGCCATATAACTATGTTAGAACTAAGGACTGTAAAGGGTACATCACATGCTAAACCACAGCCTCTCAGTAACTGGAGGATGTTTAATATTTTTATACAGGATTGGGTCACCTTATTGTCCAAGGGGGTTATCTTACTTCCTAGTTCTATCAGGGAGAAACTATTCCTACCAAAGAGATTTTTATTTTACCATACATAGAAGAACATGGATTTCTCAGAATGCTGTTTAAAAACAAAACTGATGCATCACTCATTCATGGCAAAATAAATCAGATCACATAGAAAATTATTTAATCAACATCTGCTGATAAAACCTTAGGAAGGGTTCTATTAGCCATGATAGAGTAACAGGGATAAGATTCAGACAGTGGAGCCAGGAGAAAGAATTGAATGTGGGAA
Source organism: Tonatia bakeri (assembly GCA_004024845.1). Taxonomy (NCBI): domain Eukaryota; kingdom Metazoa; phylum Chordata; class Mammalia; order Chiroptera; family Phyllostomidae; genus Tonatia; species Tonatia bakeri. The sequence goes on from PVIA01006798.1 coordinate 11,352, forward strand.
GTGGGGGAAGATAGGGCAGTGGGAGAGTGATGGGGGAAATGGGGATGACTGTAACTGAACAACAATAAAGAATTAAAAAAATTTACTCTGCTACCTTAACCAACTAAAAATCTGGATAAGATATGTAAAATAACAGCTTTTAAACACTATATTGCAGGCTATATGGGGCAGACGTCTCTGAGTGAGAGAAAACAAACCTGATGGGCTCTACAATTGTCCCAGTGTTATGTCTTCAGTTTCCGGCTGAAGGGCAGAGAGCAGGAAGCCAAACAGAGCTCCATGCTGTTACGCATTGAGGAGACAGAGTATTTGGGAGGCTGATTAAGGTGGCTGGAATTGAGAGGGCAATGTGCCTAACAGGTCAGAACTACAGGACAGAGCTCAGAGGTCGGCAGAACATTCACCCAAGTCTTCAATTCAGTACTGATCAGGACATTTCTGTGCGGAGCTGGCTCCAAGCTAGGAAAAGAATTATTGGACAGAAATAGGTGAGACAGTTCTCAGGGCTCACACTGTTCTAGGAATAATTCAAATTCCCAAAAGCCAACTTGTATTACCTAGGGCAACAGGGAGATATATACTGACTCATAAGAGGGTCAAATTCAACAGGTTAAAGGCCACTGTGGCCCTGCATAACAAAACTCAAAAGCAAGTCAAAAGTTTATCACAGTATTTCCAGGCAATTTAGTTGCAAATCGCGATACATTTTAAAAAATATTTAAAGGATTACTCCTCCCCCACGAAAAATCCAAAACCTAGCAATATCAAAAGAAATTACCAGGTATGCAAAGAAGAAAAACGGAATCTAAAATAAGGAGAAAAATAAATCAATATAAACATATCCAAAAAGGACACAGATAATACAATAAATATCCAGGGTATTAAAAGAGCTATTATGTTCTCCAAACAATCAAGAATGTGGGGGAAATAATAAATATGTTGAGAAATATACAGCATATAAAATAGACCAAATTTGAACTTCTGAAGATGAAAATAACAATGTTTGAGATGAAAGATACATTGGGTAGAATTATTATCAGATTAGACACCACGGAAGTAAAGATTATGGAACTTGAAAAAAGTTCAATATTAAAGACCTCACAAAGTACAAAGCAGAGTCCCAGTTTAGTGTTCAGTACGGGTAGTAAATACTAGTAATGACAAGCAATGGACATTTCCAATTAGCCTGGGTGCAGTGACCCAATGTGGTTTAAGAGATACCTGGACTGGACCAAACGTTTCTTACTTCAGTTCCATAAGGTTTAATCACCATTTTGTTAATAAGAATTTGCATCGGAACATTCTCTATATGCTATGATATGCATAATTAGTATTTACATCTTATTATGGAGTGTATGTTCTCAACAAATCCTGAAAAATAACTTCCAGGGCAGAAGTCTCAAAATGGTGATCAATAGTCAGAAGGCAAAACTGATACATAGATATGTTCTCGTTTGCTGGCACAAATAAAATAAAGCTAAATTTGAATGCTTCACATAGGGCACATCTTTTTCTTGTTGCCACAGATTCATAATACTTGAAGTGTGTGCTCCCGGCCAGCAGTGTGCACGTGAAACACTGTGGATGGCTTGTCGAAACACGAGAAATAATCATGCACAGAAGCAGTTTTCTGTGGGGAAGTAAAGAACGGAGTGGCCACTCTCCAAGTCGGGGAGCACCCTGTTCCTTTATTTCAGTGAGTTTTTATTGAGAAAGAAGACACAGTTTGTGGATTCACAGTCTGGCAGAAGGGATCAAAGGGAACAGGTAACTTACAAAGATGCTAACAGAATCCCTGTTGTGATTCCGGGCAGAGATTGGAGTTTTATCATATGAAAAGGACTACATGGTTCAAAGGCCTAGTTTTGTTTTCCTGTCTGTGCTTTTAAATTCTAAGTTAATAACATCCTCCAGCAAACAGATCTCACAGGATCTTGCATATTCTATGTCCTGGGCCTGATTACCCTGGGGGTCTGCCGTCTCCGGTCTGAGCTGCCCCTTTAGCTGTTTGCTTAGCCCTGAGAAGGGCAGGAGACAGAGGCAGCCAGGAGACTTGGAATTCTCACGTCTAAGTACAAAGACTCAGGCTAAGAGGGGGCAGGGGTTGATGACGATCACCCCTTCCTTTCCACAGCCCCATCATTTCCACAGCCTCATGAGTCTTATTCCAGAGGCTTTTATGTGATCAGCCCCTGTCTTAGGTTGCCCCTTGATTAAGGAGTCTTACTTATCATTGGTAAACTGATCAAGCATTAAAGGCCAGGCACAGAACAGGTAGCATTCATGCCAGGGGAATAAGTTTTTGTTTCCTTAGTGGCTCCTGATCCAGAGGTCTCTCAGTCATCCTAAGTCACAGGGGGTCACAGCTTCCTGAGACCAGGCAGGGAAGCCCTCAACAAATACATCTAAAATAATTTCAACTTGTGGCTCCTGTCCCATGAGGCTGTTTTACAAGGTTTCTGAGCTTCCTAAACTCGGATTGCCTGTCAGAGACAAAGGCAAAGGCTGGTAAGCATTGCCTTTTATGTAAATTTTTCTTAATAAGACTATTTTATATTGGGCCCATTACACAAAAATACTAGAGAATATTCATATAGCTGTTTACAGGCAAGGCCTATATGTGAAACATATATGTAGCTTATTTCTCCTTTGAAAATATTTCCAGAAATGAAGTGACTCAATAACAAAAATGGTAAATGACTGCATACTGTCTTCCCAAATGTGCTGAGGGCCTACTGAAGCTACACCTAGAGAATAAAATTCAAACTTCTTCAAACAACTGAATGAATGTTTCATTTTTTAGTCACAGCAGGTTCAAAGTTTGACCTGGAAAGCTCGTGGAGACCAGAGACCTCACTTTCTTCTTGACAAACCCTCTTCAACTCTTTGGTTGCAGTTCAAGCTAAAGAGGGTTCCTAATAAGATTTTCTTCTAGCTCATTTTCTTGCAAATGAGGGCTCTCCCTTACGTTTCTTTGCTTACAGAAAACAGGATCACTAACCTCAGGTAACTGCTGCTGGATGCTGTGAGGATTTAATTCTTCAAATAATCCGAAGGCTTCAAATGTCCTTCGCACTTCGAATCTGAGCAACATTTGGATTATTCTCCTTTACACGAAGTTACCTCATCTTATTATCTGTCACTTAATAGTTTCATAATTTGTAATTTATTTAACTAGATAAAATTTGTTTAAGAGTAAGGGGTTTGAGCCCACTATAGACAATGATTTCTACAAGGTGACTGGAGGATTTAGAACTGTGTTTGATGATATTTCATGGCAATTTTGCAAATTTGAAAAATAAGTATCTCTGCACTTCAGAACATTTGCAGTTTTATACCTTTTCCTAGTAAAATGAACGTTCTGCATGTTATGGACACTTGTTTGTTCCAGAAACAAGTCTCTAAACAAGCTGATAACACTGTCTACTTGAGAAAGTGATCGTGTTCATTTGTAAGCTATTTCTTTTGCTTCATCTCATTTTGAATTGTATATTCTTCCAAGTCATTTATATGTCAGGCCACAGAAAGTCTCTTATGACTGCTTCTTGTAAAATTGAGTGGCCCCTTTTTATTTCTCTGTTGCAGTGTTTACTTTTTTCCAGAGTACATGTTTTCTCCTAAAGAAAATTTTACATCCATTTAAATGTCTTGCCACCTTTCCCTTGCCAGACTTACTGACTTTTAAACCTAAGCATGTGGGGCGTACAAATTCAATGATGTGTGCTATGTTTTCCATCTATTTTAGACAAATTGCATCCACTAATTCACCTTTACCTAGCTACTCAGCACTGTCTTTCAAAGAACTGGAGCGTATTTGTCATTCATTCTGTGGCTTGGCTAAAACTACACTGATTTTCCAGTATAGTGACATGAGTTTATACAGGGGTTGGGAGAACAGTTGAGAAACAATTATATGAAAAAAATATATGTGGCTTTATTTTATTACCATATATTTTAGTTTTAAGGTTGGTAATTTATGAAACTAATAACTCCTGGTTACTCAAATAGATGAATAAAATAAACAGTCTAACAATGAATACCTGCTTTATGTCTAGAATTATACTAGAGATATTTGCAGTGCCTCTAAGATGTAAATATGAAAAGTATCACTAAAACAACATTCTGTTCTAATGTTTTGTTTTGTTTTTTAAACTAAAACACATGGGCTGTAGAACTGCAAGGCCATTGTGAATGAGGAATTATTTTTAATAATGTTTGTAATGGTTTCCTATGGCTGTATAACAAAATGCCACAACTGTAGTGGATTAGAACGACACACATCCATTCTCTTACAGGTCTGGAGGTCATAAGACCAAAATCAGTTTTACTGAGCCCAGATCAAGGTGCTGGCAGGCCTGCGTGCCTTCCAAGGCTGTAAGGGGAAAATCTGCTCCTTGTTTCTCCAGATTCTAGAGCAGCATTCCTCGTCATCCTTGGCTGCTGTCCTCATCTTCCATCTTCAAAACCAGCAGGGCCTCAGCTCGCTTCAGTAGTCACGTTGTCTTCTGGCTCTGCAGTCAGGCTTGCCTTTGCCTCTGTCTCCTAACATACTTTGTCACATTTAGGGCCCAACTGGATGATCCAGGATAATTTCAAAAACCTTAATGTAATCCCATCCGGGAAGTCCCTTTTACCGAAATGTAACAGGCACGGGCTCCACAGATTGGGACCCAGATGTGTGGGGGATCATAACTTATCCTGTCACAGAGTCTAGAGTTGTCTCCGGATTTTAGGTTTAAAATAAAACTGTTAATTGTGCATGGTTCAATTTGCACTATGAAACAATGGCCAAGTAGTTAATTAGAATTAATCTAAGCATATTTATATTGTCCACTTATCAACATTAAATTAAGGTGTTGTGTCTATTTTAAAATCTCCCTGAAAACTGATGAAAATTTAGAGCAAACAGAAAGTCCCTTTGCCCTAGTCAACTTCTTTTAGCACTATGATTTTTAATTATTCATTGTTCTGTCTGCCACCAGTAATAGTTAAAATTGTGATTATTATTTGTGTATCATAACTTTAAGGAGAATTTTTGCCAGTGATTTCTATTTTTTCCAGTTGTTTTCCTTTAACATGTAAAATGTAATGGCAAGATTTTATTCTGTAAAATTTTAAAAAAACTAAAAAGTCCAGATCACTCTAGAAAAATTTGAGCATGATTAAATTGATTCAGGAGAAGTAGAACGATATTTCAAGTAAAAATAACAACATGTGTAGGGGTGAGAGAAAGTTCATGCATCACCTGCCATGGGATCTGATTTCCTTACCAGCTGAACGGTGTTTGCTCACACTCCCATCATGTGCACTGTGCTGGGGTCACTGCTTTCCTCCGACCAGACTCAAGACAGGGTTATGGCTCTTCTATGCACTTTCAATTTCCAGTGCTATGTTTGTAATATGATTGCAGAACAAATAATTGAAGTCAATTGGGCTGGATTATATATATATATATATATATATATATATATAATGGGATGTGAAATATAATGGGATGTTGGGATGTGATATATATATATATATATAATGAGATGTGAAATATGAATTAGATCAGAGCATAAACGCATGTGACTAGAAGAATAGGAGGGAAGCATATAAGAATGGGAATGGGTCACGTTATTGAGATCTTTTAAAACCAAAAGGGAAAATTTAATCTACAAGCCATATTAAGATTGAACAGTAAAGAAGAGTTCAGAGTCACAGAGTTTGTAATTTTTTCCCCAAGTGTATAAACCTGATTTATGGTTAAATCAATAAATGTAAAAGAAAAGAAAGCAAAGACAGGTGGGTGGAAGAGAGAAGGGAAATTTCAAATAGAATGCCTAGATATTGCTGATTGGATCTTTTAATGTACTTTCAAGAAAAATTGTTATGGATTTTTAAATAGGTTTTTTTTTTTAGTTTTTTATTCACTGATTTTAGAGAGATAGAGAGGAAAGGAGAGAGAAAGAGAAACCTTGATTTGTTGTTCCACTTATTTATACATTCCTTGGTTGCTCCTTGAATTTGCCCAGACTGCAGTTTAAACCTGCAACCTTCCATATGGGGATGATCCTCTAACCAACCGAGCCACCCAGTCAGGGCTTGTTATACACTTTTAAACTATTTTTATTGTTCATTTTAAAGCAACATTCAGAAGTTTTCTTCTCCTTGTTTTTGAAGATTTCTCCAGGTTTTTAAGTATTCATTCTCAAAACTGAATTTTAAATATCATGTTTCACCCATTAATGTAATTTATATTATTTACTTATTTCCGAGTCTAATGATTCCAAGTTACCAAGTACAAGTCACCATTTAGTCATACTTTCTATTTTAATAAGTTGTAGCACTAATATTATTTCCCATTGTTCTTTCGGGAATATATTTAATTTGGTCAGAAATAAGATTCACTTAAATACTAATACAGACATTTTTATTGCGGCCAATGATATATGCTTTTCTATCTGGGTAAATAAGTTACCATTACTATAACCTTACTTTGTAAAAATGCCATTTTATTGTTAGTCCTTTCTTGACCCAATGCAGTATTCTTTCTTGTTAGCGATCTCATAATTCCTATACTAAAATTGAAATAATGAATAATTTAGCTTTTTAAGGCATGAAGTATTTGTTGAGTACCTAGTATATATATAACACTGAACAGAACACACAATCCAAGTTTTATATTTTTACTTTCATTGAATTTTTAAAGTTTCCCAAATCTGCCTTTCTCCAAAATATAACTTTGTCTGCCACTTCTACCCTGACACACCTAAATATTCCTTTGATTATTTTTTCACTCTACTATAATGAAATTACTTCACTAAATTATACAAATATATTTTATCACATCACTGGTTTATTTTGACAGAAAGTGTTAAATCATTGTACAATTTATTTTTACCTTTATTATCCCAGTTCAGTAATATCTTCAACTTCTATTATTCTTTTATTTCAATCAAAAACACATTTACTTTAAAAATTAATTGCTTTGTAGATGTTTTTTCTGTTATAATTTTTATGATATGTCAATTTTAAATTAGTTATAGGTAATTTTAGCACATGCTCTCAACTAAAAATGTTAGTTTCTTTTATAAGCAAACTTTATTATCTAAAATATATTATAAATTTGTAAAATGTTAATTCATATTTGGTTTGGATTAGAAAAAACTAAAATATGATATAAAACAATTCATATTAGTCATAAGCAGCAGGTATATGATGTCAGACTATGAATAATCTGTTATTTTCAGTAAAAATATAACTATATAATATAATAATAGTTTTATATAATGATCTATTTTTTAGGATGCTATTGAGAAATTTTGGAAATGATAGTGATTTTCTTAAAATGAGGGATGATTTTTCCCTACCTTCAGTTAATTTTATTAAGTTATCATGTTGAATACATATAAGAACAAAATATTAACATAATAAAACCTGTTTTTAGCAAGAGATCTTTATGAGATGTAATATATAATGTTTCTTGAAGTTTAAAACAATGGCTTTTATTAAGTGAAATTTTTTGTATAACAAATTAATTTATAGTAGATTGTTTACAAAAATCTATTCTTTAAAATGTCTTTTTAAAAATTTAATCTTTATTGTATTTCGTTTCCATTACCATTTAGTCCCCTTACACTTCCTCCCCATAGCAAGCACCGCACCACTGTCCACGTCCATGAGTCCTCTTCCCTTTTCGCGCAGTTCTTCCAGCCCCTGTCCTCCCCTTGCCCCACCAGCTGTCATCTGTTCCCCATCTGTGAGTCTGTCTCTGTTATTTGTTAGTTCAGTTTGTTCACTAGATTCCACATATGAGTGAAGTCACATGGTACTTGTCTTTCTCTGACTGGCTTATGTCACTTAGCATAATTTTCTCCAGGTCCATCTATACTGTTGCAAAGGGTAAACTTTTCTTCTATTTTACAGCTGAGTAGTATTCCATCGTGTAAATGTCCCATAGTTGTTTTATCCACTCATCTACTGATGAACACTTGAGCTACTTCCATATTGTGGTGATTATAAATAACACTGCAGTGAACATAGGGGTGCTTAGTTCTTTCAAATTAGTGTTTTGGATTCTTTTGGTTATAATCCCAGAAGTGGGATCACTGGGTCAAAAGGCAGATCCATTTTTAATTTTTTGAGGTATCTCCATACTGCTTTTCACAGTGGCTACACCAGTCTGCATTCCCACCAACAGTGCAAAAGGGTTCCTCTTTCTCCACATCCTCACCAGCACTTGTTTGTTGATTTATTGATGATAACCATTCTGGCAGGCATGAGATGGTATCTCATTGTGGTTTTAATTTGCATTTCTCTAATTATTAGTGACATTGAGCATCTTTTCATATGTGTATCGGCCTCTTTAGAGAAGTGTCTATTCAGGTTCTTTGCCCATTTTTTAATTGGGTGACATTGGGAAAAAACAACTGATACAGTTGAAGTTTTGGTTATTATTTATTTAACTGATGAGTGTTGTGTGAAGTGGAAGCTCAAGGGGTTGCAGAATCACCATAATTGTTCTACAATTAGGATTGTGTTTAATAGGAATGTATGTTTGTGTGTGTGTATTTCTGCTTGAATGAATATGTCTGGGGCTAGGATGGGTACAAATGCAATTGTCTGACTCTTAAGGCAACACAGGGCACCTAACAGAGAGAAAGAAAAAATAATTTCAGATATGAGAGGAGTATAAAAAAACATGATATCAGAGGACCATGGAGCTGTAATATACATGGATCATGGGTCTGATGTATTTCCTAGAATTATTAGTCTGAGGTAAGAAGATGGGATAAGAAATACAGGAATGACTATTTAGGGATTATGGTAACATATTTCCTAGGCTGCTTGGTTCCAGAAACAATCTATGATCAAAATTTCCTGGGAAAGAAATCTTGTTTCTACTACCTTAGAGGTCTTTAAGATCCATGTGCCATAGTTGATGTCTCTATACAAGATAGTAAATCATGTTCCAATATCTGTGGCCTAAAAATCAGATTTTATTTTAAGACTTGATTTTTCCTCTAGCAGCAATACTCCTGACTTCTTCTTTCCATTACAGTTATTCCAGTTTATACAATTTTTTGTTGCTGTTGTTCATTTGCCTACCATATTATATTTTACCTGAACTTGATAACCATCCTTCAGTGATAAAGAGCTCTTTACCTCACTGTTACTTATCATTGATGTTGACTGAGAGAAGTGCCAAAGGGATGGAAATGCAGCAGTGGCTCATCATTGGCAGTGGCTTGCAAAGCTTTTAAAGGGAAGGTGTGTCACCCTTCTGCATATAATCTCCAGGGAAATAGTAAACATGTGATTGAAAAGCACATTGCAGGAGCTTTTGACTAAGCAATAGAAATCAGGGTCGTCTTCTCTGGAGAGGTTTGTGCATAATCTATACATCTGTCTTAGATGTGCAAGTAGAAATACTCTATATTGCATTGTTATTTTTAATTGATCTAATGAAATAAAAGATAGCAATTGAGAATTTAAAGAAGAAATCAGAATATTCAAGAAGCACACCATTCAATTTAAAGTGAATTCTTATTGTCAGATTGAACATACCCTTCATTTATGAAGTCAAGGCTCTTACTACATATATATACTTTGTTAGCCAGATGGTGCATAACTCCTGCTCTCTCCCTAAGCCCACATTTCTGAATCTCTAACCCATGAAAGAAATTGGTAATGGGGTGAGAAAATGAGATGTTCTCTTTCTCAGGTTATCTTGTCATTCTATAAAAGGTCAAAAGTTTACATTTTGCTATTTTGCTGATTTTTATTATAAAAATGATTTTTAAAAAATGATGCTTCAGAACACATTTGCCTTTAATGCTTGTTGTGAAGACTAAATAAGACAATCACACTTATGACACACATACTTCACATTTAGCCAGACCACTAGGAAACAGGGATGAAGAAAATTAACAACATACAGACTTTGAGAGAGCAATTTCATTGGGTGTTTGAGAGTAGAGGTTCTCAAAGTGTGGTTTCCTGGACCAGTCATGTTAGCATTACCTGGACACTTGTCTAGAGGATAATTTCTTGGGTAACACCCAGACCCACTGAATCAGAAACTCATGAGGTCGAGCCCAACAATTCATATTTTTATAAGCCCTCCAGATAATTCTACATATTCTAAAGCTTGAGAACTACCATTCTAGACACATTCTTGCTCATGTGTGAAGAGTTATATAAAAAGCATTTTTGCCATACAGTTTATAATTGCAAAATAAAAATTTTTTTAAGGTAAAAGAACCTGAATTTTCATCAAAGAGGATGTGTTAAATGATTAGGTGCATCCATGAAACAATACTATGCAGATATTTAAAAAAATAAAGCAGCTTTACATATTATGATATTAAGAAACCTCTAGAATATGTAAATGAAGCTAAATTTCAGAATAATGTGTATAATACCTTACCATTTGCATTTAAGTAATATTTAGAAAAAAAGATAAAAAACCTGTTTCAGGGAGCATACTATCAATGTCCTTTTACTTTTTTCTCTTGGAAAAATAAAATAACTAGAAAATTCAATAGTTGAAAAATCCAGCCTGGTATGTGAACTAACGTTTTATTGGATTGAACACTAAGAAATGGAGTCTAATTTTTAAAGATTATAGCGAATAGTCATATAAGTGATGACAAACAGAGAAGCTACAAAGAGTAACAGAAATTGCACAACTGTGTCTGATAGATTATACAAATTTCCTTCTCTTTTTCTGCCCCATTCTTTCTTTCACAGATGCATTACCTACAAAAACCTATCTGCCCTGACTATCCTTTGCTTTTTGTCTAGAGTCATGACTGGGCTCCTTTGGAAAGGAGAGGATAAAAAGAGCCCACCTACAACCAGGAGTCTTTCATAATAATTAAAAAAATTCAATTTCTGTATCAGCACAAACTAACTTCTATAAAATCCCTCTTGCACATGAAATTCTTAGAGACTTAACCACAACAAAGGGATTTATTTCACACTTACATCAAAGAATAATGAAGATTGTAGGGATGGCTTAGAGGAAGGCTCCTTCATATGGCCTTGCCTAATGCCAAGCTACTTCTATCTAATGACTCAATTACCATATAAAATTTCAAACTTTTTATTGCAGAAAAAGGAGGAGAAAATATGTAGCGAATTAAAGAATATATTGTATGGACTTGGAGACAGCATTCACTTCTGCCCACAATCTGTTGGCACAATTTAGTCACATGGCTGTGTGCATGAGCAACAGAGGCTGAAAAATACAGTCTAGCCCTGTGCCCAGAAAGGAAGGAAACAAGTTTTTGACCTATATAGTCACTAGATTATAGCTGTTTCCTCTGATGATGAGGAGGAGGAGGAGAAGAGGGTGTTAACATTAGTCAGATTTGGAATACTCATAGTTGATTCTATCCTGAATATACACCCAAGATGTTCTGGATCAGAGACAATTTAACCATTAACAGCGGTGTTGATCCCCTTTCCAGGTGTTTATTCCTAGAGCACACAATTAAAGGCAGATGGTAAAATCTCCCAAGTAAGTGACCTCACACACCATACAAGAGGGGATTTAAACAAATGGACTTATTTAATACAACTTTTAAAAATATTTTACTTATTTATTTATTTAGAGAAAGTAGAAGGGAGGAAGAAAGAGAGAAAGAGAAACATCAATATGTGGTTGCCTCTCACGCACCCCCTACTGGGGACCTGGTCTGTAACCCAGGCATGTGCCTGACAGGGAATGGAACCGGTGGCCCTTTGGTTCACAGAATGGCATTCAATTCACTGAACCACACCAGCCTTGGCACAAATGGATTTTATCTATATATATATGGAAGTAAAAGGCAGCTACCTTCACTACATATCTCAAAATATTAAGGAGAACATTTTTTTTCCTTTGGAGATTGTTTGAAGGATAATGGGTTCTTACTGTACCTTTTAAAAAATGTCAGTCTCTTCAAAGGGCAGTAAGCCCCAGTGCCTCTGACTTCTATGACTTAGTGATGTCTCCAATGTCCTGGGTGTCAGTGTCTTGAAATGTAAACACCTACCTCCTGACTTGGATAAATCTTATCTTCATTTCTCTCTATATACATTGTAAATTCATGTCCCAAGGATTTCTCTTAGCCTAGAACCTCAAGTCTTCAGCACAGTGTGTCAAAAGAGACAGTAAGTACCCTGAAGGGCTACTAAAACATTTTCTTAACAGCCCACAATGACAATGATGATGATAATAATTAACATTTATTGAGCACTTGCCATGTGTCAGAAACTATTTCAGTGTTTCCCTTAGAATTCGTAGTATCATTCATTTCTACAGCTTAGGGAGCTTCACCACTATTTAAATCCCACTTTACAGAAGAGAATGCTAAGTCACAAAAAATTTAGTAAAGCACCTAAAATCGTACAGGTAGAAAGTGGTACAGGTGGGTTTGAAAACAAACTGATTCTAGTATATAAACTAAATATATACTTTACTAAGAAAAAAATGTATAGCAGTGGAACACAAACAATCTTTGCATTCTTAATCTTCCTAGGAAGTTCTTTTATCACACCTATATTCAAAACAGTAATACAAGAATAACTATTTTGCATACTCACAATTACAAGCTTACTTTTGCCCACCCCTGTATATATTGGATTGATTCACAATTATAATAGAAGTAACTTTAAGCCAGAGATTTTATCTTGTGTATTGTTGAGTACTCAAAAGCCCAGCTCAGTACTGTTAAAAGGAATCCCTCTCAAAAGCTATATTGAACATATGATTAAGAAAAGATCCCTCATAAACAGAAGTTTGTTACTCTTCTCTCTTAGGGAGTAAACCAAGGGAGAAGCAGGTAAGTGGTGAGAATGCATGAATTATGGACAAATTAAGAGGCTTTTCATCAACCATTTAATTTGACTAATCATAAATTATAAATTCAGGGTTCTATTGATGCATACTAAAAGATAGTATTCTCATAATAAGGGATAAAAAGGTGTAGGGGAAAGTAGACTGTGTTAAATAGTAAACATTTTCTTTGGAGATAATATAACTAAAAACTTCAATCTCATCATTGTCCTAATTGCCATGAATACTGAAATAATAAAAATCCTAAATGAATGATTTTTTCACCCTGTAAATGAAAAAGTTTTCACTGATCTGGTTGCATCTTTATCAGACAGTTTAAATCCTATTTTATTCAAATACAAGTATTGTATTCTTTCTATATATCAGATTTTAAAATCACTTTCTAAAACATTACATCTTCTTTTTGCCAAACATTTCTATAAAATAAAAGAAAATATGAAGGTAATAAAACAGTGTTTATGACCATAAGAATAGATTATTTGGTGAAACAACCACAGTAAACTTTATTAGTAATAAGGATGATTTTTATTTCATTTCGGTTATATACAAGGTCTGTTGAGAAGTATCCAACTATGTACTATGAAAAATAAAGATATTTACTGAAGAAGATACAAGGTACAAGAAACATTGTACAGAGGACAATGACACCTCAGTGCTCTTCACCCCTTCAAAGTAGGCACCTTGGGATGTCCCGCATTCTCCCAATCGCCATCAGCCACCCATCATATTTTCCTGAATCATATCAATGGTCTGAAATCTCTTCCCTTTCAAAGGTGATTTTAGTTTCAGGAAAACCAGAAGTCACAGGGTACCAAATCTGGGCTGTAGGAAGCTGATTCATCTGGGTGATCTGATGTTTCTCCAAAACACCCTGCACCAGACATGATGCAAGAGTGGTTGTGTTGTCATGATGAAGCTGCCAATCATCAGTTATCCATAGCTGCAGCCTTCTGAATTATCCAACTAGTTTCCTCGGATGAGTGTTCAAGCTTCAGACAAAATTTGATGCAGATTTGTTGCTCTACTCACTCAGTCATTTTGAATGCAAAGGCCATACTATACACTTGCTCACTCAGGGGCATCTACTGCCCCCACTGACTAGTACAGTAAACTTGTCATTGTTCACACATGCACATTCCAAGCCAGTCTAAGCTGCCAGGCTACATTGATATCATGCAAACTGTTCTCTTATATTAACAATGGTTAAATTTCTTCAGGACATACCTTGTATATTCTTATAATATTTAAAAGTTTCTATTTAGTGTTAACTTCAATTATAAAAATTATTAAAACTCATTACTTTAAATGATTATCTTAATTCTATAATTGAAAATAGAATGAGTCAGTTTACTTGAGGGAGGGGCAACAATGCTCTAGGTACTAAAGATATTATAAAAACAGAAAGTTGTAAATCTCAAAATGTAAGTAATTGACTCTTATCTTAGTAATATCTAAGGCTATTATAATAAATGTTCCTGTAAATCTTAAATGAAACTAGGAAAAATTTAATTTCTTGCCTAAATAATTGTTCAAGCTCATAAATTTGCTTTAAAATTTTAAAGATCACTTTTGAAAACAATTTATTATTTAATTAGAAAGATCAAAAAGAAAAAAGTAGTATAAAATTAATTTACAATGTGAAGGGTTTAATGAAGATTTATTTAATTGGTGTAATCAGATTTCATACTTTTTGAAAAACTACTTATGTCTTTAGGCAAGATAAATTTTACATTATAAACTCGACATTTTAGTTGAGAAATACTACTGGCTCAGTATGAAATAAGGTAACAAAAAAATGAAGTACTTGAAAAAAATCTCTGTGATAGAACATATCTTTTAAAACTGTGGGACTTCTGGCCAAGATGGAGGTGTAGGTAAACACACTGTGCCTCCTTGCACAACCAAAAGAAGGACAACAACAAATTAAAAAAAACAAAAACAAAAAACAGAACTGCCAGGAAATATAGATGTCTGACAACCAAGGAGTTAAAGAAGAAATATTCATACAGACCCATAGGAGGGGCAGAGATGGGCTGTTGGGACAGAGAGGACTTGTGGCAAGAGGACAGCTGGTGGAGCAGGCAGTCCCACATTCACGTGCAAATAAACATGGAGGAATAACTGGGGAACAAGACAGACTGCTCAACCCAGGGTCACAGCAGAGGGAAATAAAAGCTCAGTTCTCCAGCTGTAAAAACCTGTGAGGATTGTGGCATTGGGAGAAACTCTCAGCCTCACAGGAGAGTTCACTGCAGAGACCCACAGGGTCCTAGAATGTACACAAATCCACCTGCCCAGGAATCAGAACCAGAAGGGCCCAATTTGCTTGTGGGTAGCAGGGGAAGTGACTGAAAGCCAGCCGAGAGCTGAGGAAGTGGCACTGTTCCCTCTTGGACCTCTCTGCCACATACAGTGTCAAAACATAGCAATGTGGGATGCCCCACCCTGGTGAACACCTAAGGCTCTGTCCCTTACTATGTAACAGGTGTGCTAAGACAAAAGAAAAATGGCCCAAATGAAAGAACAGATCAAAGCTCCAGAAAAAATACAACTAAGTGATGAAAAGATAACCAACCTATCAGATGCACAGTTCAAAGCACTGGTAATCAGAAACTCACAGAATTGGTTGAGTATGTTCACAAAATAGAGGAAAAAATGAAGGCTATGAAAAGTGAAATAAATGAAAATGTCCAGGGAAACAACAGTGACAGAAAGGCAACCAATACTCAAATCAATGGTTTGGAGCAGAAGGAAGAAAGAAATATTCGCCCAGAACAAAATGAAGAAACAGAAATTCAAAAAAAAAAAAAATGAGGAGAGGCTTAGGAACCTCCAGGACAACTTTCAACGTTCCAACATCTGAATCATAGGAGTGTCAGAAGGAGAAGAGGAAAAGCAAGAAATTGAAAACTTATTTGAAAAAATAATGAAGGAGAACTTCCCTAATCTGGCAAAGGAAATAGACTTCCAGGAAGTCCAGGAAGCTCAGAGAGTCCCAAAGAAGTTGGACCCAAGGAAGCATAGACCAAGGCACATCATCATTACATTAGCCAAGAAGAAAGATAAGAAGAGAACCTTCGAAGCAACAAGAGAAAATGAGACAGTTACTTACAAAGGAGTTTCCATAAGATTATCAGCTGCTTTCTCAGAAGAAACCTTGTAGGCAAGAAGGGGCTGGAAAGAAGTATTCAAAGTCATGAAAGGCAAGGATGGACATACAAGATTACTCTATCCAGCAAAACTTTCCTTTAGAATGGAAGGGCAGATAAAGCGCTTCTCAGATAAGGTCATGTTAAAGGAGTTCATCATCACCAAGCCCTTATTATATGAAATATTAAAGGGACTTATCTATGAAAAAGAAACTAAAAATATAAACAGTAAAATGACAACAAACTCACAACTATTAACAAATGAACCTAAAAACAAAACAAAACAAAAATGAACTAAGCAAACGAAGTAACAACTAGAACAGCAACAGAACCACAGAAATGGATATTACATGGAGGGTTAGCAACAGAGGAGTGGGAGGAGGAGAAAGGGGGAAAAGGTACAGAGAATAAGTAGCATAAATGGTAGTTAGAAAATAGACAGGGGTAAGTTAAGAATAGTATAGGAAATATAGAAGCCAAGGAACTTATATATACGACCCATGGACATGAACTAAAGGGGGGGATACAGGTGGGAGGGGGTGTGTAGGGTGGAGGGAAATAAAGAGGAGAAAATGGGACAACTGTAATAGTGTAATCAATAAAATTTATTTAAAAAATTATGATTCTAGGAAAAGATGAACTGCATATAATGTTTGCTACATAATTCCTTTAAAGAGTTCTGTTTCAATTTAAGTATTCTTTTAGAAATGTAATTTTCAACCAATTTGTTCATTTTTATTTATTAACTTTTTACTAAATTTGTTGGGGTGACATTGGTTAATAAAATTATATGGGATTCAGGGATAGAATTCTATAATGCATCATCTATATATTGTCTTGTATATTTACCACCCCAAGTGAAATTTCTTTCCATCATCATTTATCTTCCCTTTACACTCTCCTACTCCCTGACCCCACTCGCTTTCTCTGGAAATCACCATATTGTTGTCTGTCTATGAGGACTTTTTTCTTTCCTTTCTTTTTTTTTGGCTTCATCCCTTATCTTTTTCACCCAGACTCCCTACCCCATCCTTTCTGACAGCTGTCAGTCTGTTCTCTGTGTCTATGAGTCTGTTTCTATTTTGTTTGCTGGTTTATTTTTTTCATTAGATTCCACATTTAAGTGAGATATATCAGATAGCATGATTCCTCCAACTTTGTTCTTTCTCAAGACTGCTATGGCTATTTAAAGTCGTTTGTGGTTCCACATATTTTTGGAATATTTGTTGTAGTTCTCTGAAATACGTCATTAGTGTCTCATTAAAAATTGCATTGAATATTTAGATGGCTTTCTGTAATATGAAAATTTTAATTATGCTAATTCTTCCTGTCTATGAACACTGTACATGTTTCCATTTATTTGTATATTCTTTAGTTCTCTTCTTTAGTTGTTTATTCTTAGTACAGATCTTTCACATTCTTGGTTAAATTTAATTCTGGGGGGGGGCATTTTGGTGTAATTACAAATAGTTTTGTTTTCTTTGTTTCCCTTTCTTGTAATTTACTATAGCTGTGTAGAAAAGAAATTGATTTCTGGATATTTATTTTGCATCTTGCTAATTTGCTTACTTTATTTATCAGTTCCACTAGTTTTTTGGTGGAATCTTTAGGGTTCTCTATATACAGTGTCATGTCATTTGCAAATAATGATTTTTCGACTCCTTTATTTCTGATTTGGATGCCTTTTATTTCTTCTTGTCTGATTGCTGTGGCTAGGACTCTGAGTACTATGTTGAATAAGAGCAATGAAGTGGACATCCATATCTTGCTCTGGATATTAAAGGAAACACTTGTAATTATTGCCCATTGAATATGATGCTGGCTGTGGGTTTGTCATATATGGCCTTTATTGCATTGAGGTATGTTCCCTCTATGCCCATTTTGCTGAGACTTTTTATCATAAATGGGTGGATTTTATCAAATGTTTTTTCTGCATCTATTCATAAGGTCCTTTTTGTTTACATAGTATACACATTTTTTGATTTGTGGATATTGTACCTACCTTGCATCTCAAGAATAAACCCCACTTCATCATGTTGTATGGTCTTTTTAATGTATTGCTGGATCTGGTTTGCTAATATTTGGTTGAGAATTTTTGTATCTAGTAGCTTCCATCTATTCTACTGCCATCTTCCATTTTTCAGCTTGAAATGGGCAATTATTTTCTCTTTCTTGTCCTTCACATCAGCTTAAAAGCTGTTCTTAAAAGGTTAGGGTGAAGGAGAGCCATGTCACTGTAGGCCAAGGCCTAGAGAACTTCCCTACACTGAGATCAAATACTCAACAATCTCTTTGTATAAACGCGTAAGTATCTATGATTCTACTTACATATATTGAGTTCAGTCATGGAGTCTATGGTATTTATCAAATGTAAATATCTACAAATTACATTAAAAGATGAAAATGATTAATTTTGCATGCTTTGGAAGAGAGTTAATAGTCACTACAGGCATATTTTACTGAAGGTGAAATCCTGGAAGAAATTTAGCAAGTAAGGCCATGTGATAAACTGAATGCTAAATTTGAAATAATGGATACTTACATTAATAAGATGTACAGACTATAATCATTCAGCACCTTATTTCACATTAAAGGTTTCTAAGATATTTTTAAAGTAATATGCTGAAATAGAGGGCTTCTGAATCACTTAAGAGTTGGAATAACTAACTCTACTAAGCCCTTTATTCCATGTAACTTATTTCATTTTATTAACAGCTTTTAGATTGTGATATATTAAAATGTATAGAAAGTATCAAAATAAAAGAGACCCTGTCAGTGCCTCTTCATACTTAGTAGACTGAGGATGGCAATTAGATTCTATTTCTCATTCCTGTTATGATTGATTGGAAAGGTTACCTGGAAGGCTGTGTAAGAGGAAAGCTTATGTTGAATATTTTCAACATAAGAATAACTATAATCTCAGAAGAGAGAATGATTATTAAGTTATATCTGCAATGAGTTTTGATATATGTGACTTTTACAAGATATTCATAGGAACTCTGAATTTCCATTTTCAAACAAGAACATATAATTCTCTCCCACTCACAAAAATATGTATTCCTAGACAAATAAAGAATTAGTCATATTGAGATATGAAAATCGGTTCATTTTGCTCACTTACCATCTATGAAATTTACTCTGGGTCTCAGGAAAATTACAAATTAACTCATGGACTTCCAGGTTGAAAATGCAACTGTTCCATCTGTACAAGCAGAAAGTCTACTTTCATAAATACTACTCAAATGAGTCCTGCCATGCCATAGGCGGAGACTCTATTTTCATATTTTAATTCAAAAGTATTTGCTTAGGAGTTAAATCATGCTAATTTGGGCAAAAACCTTTCAAAAGAGGAACAATCAGGTCCTTTTCCTTTTACTGGAAATTGGGAACATTGCCCAGTGCCCCTCCTTGTAAACCTATGACAAGTGTGGGGTGGGTGAGGTATTAAGATTAATATAAGATGTAAAGCACAAGAAAACTCTCAGTAGCCTCATTACTGAATTTGAAGGATAATAACAGCATTGGGAAAAAAGAGTATATTGTGGAAAAACCTCTCTAAAGCTTTAGCGCCACTGCAATGTATCCAAATGAGTCACTGAACTCTGCACAGACTGCAGAAACAGCCGGACCGTTCCTAGGAGATGAGATCATTCAGGTTCACAGTCACCAGCCACGTCGCATAGATCTGGAGGTGCTGAGCTCCCAGTTGTCGTGAGGTAATATGGATAGGCCATTAAAAAGCTGTGATGACATGCTCCCCTGGGCTACGGTCTGCTTGTTTTGCTGCATGTAGTAAACAACTTTCTCACTAGAACTGGCAGCCCTTGGTGGTGATATTCTGTCCCCTTTGAACTGATGTAGGAAGCTTTTGAAGATACCTCCAGAGCATTAGGAAGACTTTGTGTGTTAACATATATTTTTGTGACTTACATGATAATATATTTTTGTCATGTTGCCTTAAAACATGTAGTGATTCTATTTAACTAAGTCCTTAGTAAGAAATTACTAGGTTTCATTTTAGAATCCTGATGAGATTGGCACACATAAAAGCAATGACCTATTTTTCATTGTTTTTAAATGACTTGAAGCTTTTGTTTACATAGTGAATTTCCAGTTCGCTTGTACTTTATCAATTTGTGACCTTGCCGACTGTTGAGTGTTTATTTTAAGGCTTTCCTGAGGCTTTCTTGAGACCGGCTATTATGATAGCATCTCTGTAAGTGCTGCAATATGACAAGCTTCCGAGGCAGTTGTAAAACAATTATAATTGCAACTAAAATGTTTTGGACAGGTTGATATTAAAATGAACAAAAGGAAATCAAGAATCTAAATTGTTCTCACTTAGCTTGTAGTGGTATTTGGCTAAAGATTTTCTTTCCTTCCAGATTAATCAGTAAGAACACTGTTCTTCTTTTTCTTTTTCTCTTTTTTTTCTTTTTCCACTGATCAGAAGTATGCAAGCCTGTTTGTGCCATATGAAATTTCCGAACCCTATCTGTGGATGACAAACAGAATCTGAAATCATTTTTGAAATGGTTCCTCATAATTAAAAAAGGACAGATTTTGTGTTTGAATGAAAATATTTTGCTATCAGAACAGCTGACATCTTGGTATCATTACATTTGTCATCAGGACTAAGACACTCTCAAGGACACAATCTGCCAGGCTGGCCCTGCTGTTGCTTTCCAGAGTCCCTGTATAACAGAAAAAGTGACAGGTTTGGTTGACAGAAACTTAAGAGATTATATTGACTCCTTATTTTCTCAGCAATATGAGAGAGGCAGGTCACACCCCACGACAAGCCTTAACTGGAGCAGGATACTTTAAAAAAAATCATAAATGGGTACTTAGCTGAACATTACCTCCTGTGGAAACTATTTTGTTTTCTTTATCCATCATAGTAACATACAGTATAACATCATCGTAACATATTTATTCATATAACGGTTAGCCTGAACTGCCAATGAAAGGGACAGGTAAGTAAATTCCTGATGAATGCCTTTTCTGAGGTTTCATTTCCTTCACTGACAGTTGTGGTCCATGCTATCCCCAGTTAAGTTGTGTTTCTTACCAAATCACGTTCTTACCAAAAACCAATTCCACGTTTTTCTGTTTTTCACATTTTATAATCTTGTGTTCTGCCAATGCATATATGATATGATTTTAGAGGAAACACAATTCTTTGCTTCAATCACCTCCAGACAAAATCTGCAGAACTCCTCCTTGAGGTGAACAAACATCGGGAATGTTAGAGAAGGAAATTTTCATCGTAAACATTTTTAACTAGTAGAAAAAGATAACTTAAAAAGTCATATGCCTTAGGAAAGTAATTTTTATTACGGAAACTTCTGAATAGCGCAGACAAAGAGAAGGAAAAAACCCTGATGTTTTAAAATTCCCATGCAGCTTAGCACCTGCACTACAGCATTGCCTTTTAAGTCTTTCAGTGAAAATCACAAAAAACACTCGCAAATATCTAGTACCGGCACACAAATATCATAAGCCAGAGATTACGGGCTTGCTCTTCATTTGGACTGGGATGTCTTAGTCATGGCATTGTTTTAGAAGGACCATACCAAAGTGGGAACTACAGAGTTTTGGAGTCAAACAAAGCTGGCTTCAATCCAAGAGCTACAAATTAGTAGTTCTTTGATCTTGGACATTTTACTTGACCTTTTGGCTTTAGGTTTCCATTTTTATAACATAGAGATCATGACACATACTTCTTAGTGACATCGCAAAGAAACATAGACTGTCTTTGAAGAGCCCAGCCCAATGTCTGGCACATAGCCAGGAGTCAGAAAATCACTGCTCTCATTTTTAGTATTAGTATGAGACCCAGTATGGAATCTGCGAAGTACATGGATCTATTATCTAATATTATCTAGTTTTATTTTGTGTCTTTATTCTGAGATAGCTGGCTAGATGACCAGTGTCATTAATAAACATACCCCAAGTCAACAGTGACTTGCATAATATTCGTATATCAGAATTTTCAGGTTGATGAATATACAGATTTTTTTATGCTAGAGAGCTAATATGTACCCATCCTTTGTTTTACAAACTGAAGAAAAAAATCACAACTCAGATAATAAAATGAAAAACACAGATCATAGATTAAAGAATTATAACTACCTTCTAGTATTCTTGACAATTAGAACAATGATCTCAATTAACTAGGTTACAAAACATCCAAATAATATGGGTTGGTTTATTATTTTATGGCTATTAGCTATTATTTGTAATAATGAAATGTAGAAGTCATTGTGCATTGTTTCCTGAAAACTGTTTCACATAACCTTATACACCGCAGTCACTTTCCAGAACTAATATATTAATCACTCTTCATTTAATCAAGTTGCTGTATTAACTAATATCAATTACTTAAGTAAGTTATACTGACTATTTTTTCAGACTGCAGACTCAGGATTATTTAGCTTCTAGACAGTTTCACTTTTTCTACCAGTGAAATAATTTATCAAGAGTCAGATTTGCTCCTAGACATCAGTCTTGGTAATGAGTTTCCTTTTTCTTTTTTTTTTATTTGACACCAAAAGCAAAGATAACAGAAGAAAAATAAACAAGTGGGACTACATCTAACTAAAAAGCTTCCACACAGCAGAAGAAACCATTAACAAAATAAAAAGAGAACCCACAAAATAGGAGAAGATATTTGTAAGTCAGAGGTCATAAAGTAGGTTGATATCCAAAATATATAAAGAACTGATAATAGGAAAAAAAAAAAAAACCTGCAAGTAACCAAATTTAAAAAACAGCCAGACACTGATTCCAAAGAAAATATGCATTTCTATGTTCATTTTAGTGTTATTTACAATAGCCAATATCTGGTAACAGCCCAAGTGCCCATCGTTAGATGAATGGATAAAAAAGCTGTAGTATAGCCCTGGCTGGTGTGTCTCAGTGGATTGAGTGCCAGACCATGAAGCAAAGAGTCAGTGGTTCGATTCCCAGTCAAGGCACATGGGTGGGTTGTGGGCCACGTCCCCAGTAGGGGGTGCAAGAGAGACAACCATGTATTGATGTTTCTCTCCCTCTCTTTTTCCCTCCCTTCCCCTCTCTCTAAAAATAAATAAAATAGCTATGGTACATTATATAATGGAATACTACACAACCATACAAAAGAGGGAAATCTTGCCTTTTGTGACAGCATAGATGGACCTGGAGATTGTTATACTAAGTGAAATAAACCAGTCAGAGTGAGACAAGTATCATATCATCACCCTTATATGTGGAATCTAATTAATAAAATATACTGAAAAATAAAATATACTGAAAAACAAAATAGAAGCAGAGGCATGAATACATGGAACAGACAGCTTTCAAAAGGGTGCAAGGAAGGAAGGAAAAGAAAGTAAAAAGATTAGCCAAAAGATATATATTAAAAAACTGAACTAATAAAACCAGAGATTAGAATGGTGGTTTCCAGGAGTTGGGGTATGAGAGAAATGTGCAAATATTGACCAAACACTATAAACTTCTAGTTATGAGGTAGTAATTATCATTAACAATAATGCATTATATATTTGAAAGTGGCTAAGTGAGTAGATCTTAAATGATCACCATAAAAAAGCAATGACAGTTCTGTGATGTAATGGACATATTAGCTAATGCTATGGTGGTAATCATTTTGCAATAGGTAAAGGTATCAAATCAACACACATGTCTCAAACTTATACAATATTTTATGTCAATTACATCTCAATAAAGCTTGGAACAAAGAATCAGTTTTTATTATTCTTAAATATAAATAACCCAACTTAATTAAATATATCATTTAATTAAATATAAAATGTTTTAAAAGTATATATAGAAAAATAATTATTTTTATAAACTAAATTGAATACTTTGGACAATCTCAATAAATGTCAGTCACTTAAAAAGTTGAAGAAAAATATGAAAATCTAAAAAAGATTCTGCATTTGGATTTCTATGCAAACTTCTTAAATTCTAGCTGCACTTTAATAAAGTCAAAAGCAGATATCAGACACAATTAAATACGTTCATGGAAATACACACACACACACACACACACATTTGAGGAAGTATAGTTGCTGTAGTTTATTTTAATCTGAATTGAAACAATATAACTATGGGGAACATTTTTTTAAAGATTTTATTTATTTATTTTTAGAGAGAGGGGAAGGGAGAGAAGAAGAGAGGGAGAGAAATATCAATGTGTGTTTGCCTCTCACACACACTGAAATGGGGACCTGGCCCACAACCCACGCATGTGCCCTGACCAGAAATAGAACCAGCAACCCTTTGGTTTGCAGGCCCATGCTCAATCCACTGACCTATGCCAGACAGGGAGGGAAATTTTTAAAGACATTTTGACTTGACCATATATATGACATGCTGAACTTACAGTTTTATATTTACTTTTTACAAGGAACATGTTTAAGTCAAATCCTAAAAGTTGTTTTTAATTAAAAATATTAGGAAAGATATGAAGATACAATTAATTTCTTTGTATTTAGCTTTATGGATTTTTCACTTGTACTCTATAAAATACTTAGTTTTTTAAATATTTACTATTTCATAAGTGTTAGCCCATACATCCTTGGAAAATCTGCTTGTGACTTCTTTTTTAATGATTAAGCAAATTCAACTAGGTTTAATATAGTAGCACAACTGCAACTAGAAAGTTTCATTAGTTATGGGGGGGTAAGTTATTATCATGCACTTCAATATGAGGATATAATTTTAAATGTTCAAATTGACATCAGCAAAATAAAAACATGTTATTGAATGTTTTCTAATGTGATAACAAACCTGAATGGCTCTAAGATTGACAGTGATCTTTGTCATTGTCTGTGTTCTACGTGCTGTGACAGAAATTGTTCATGTCTCTGTACTTTGTTCTTCAAGAACACTTCACAAATCCCCACCCAGTTCCAAGGGATTACTAAGTTGGAGAGGAGTACATTCATACTTTTTAAAAAATGTTTTTAAATGTCACATAAGTTCAGGAGATGTTTTTTGGCATTTTCCGAACTGCAGTCTAGAGCACACCTGTTTTAAAATGTCATTCCTGTTCCGAATGATAGAATCTGACACTTCTTACTTCTAAGGCAACTGTTAATGTGTTATAAGTGTCTTCTCAATCATTACTGAATTCAGAAACAAGTACTCAATCTGTAGATCATTGTTCTATAGGGAGTAGATTTTTGTCAGATGATATTTTTTCCCCTTAGGGTGTGTGTGTGCATGAGGGGGGCGGTGCTTAGGTGTGGTGCATGAGTTATTTTCTGTTTTACCACAAAAAGGAAGTCCGTTGATTGGCTATTCCTGCCCTGCCTTCCTCACCTCTTCCCTCTCTACTACCAGTGTTTGAAAGGTATCACACATTGCGGCATACAATGTTTAAATTCTTTCGTAGCCAGAAATCATGGGGTGTTTTAGTTTGATAGGGCTGTCATTACAAAATAGCACAGACATGGTATTTTGACTAAATTGATGACTAAAACAACATAAATTTATTTTCTCATAGTTTTGGAGCCTAGAAGTCCAAGATGAAGGCTTAGGCAGGTTTAGTGTCTCCTGATGCCCCTCTGCGTGGCTTGCAGGTGGCCACCTTCTCTGTGTCCTTACATGACCTCTGCATGCATGGGGCCCTGGTGTCCCTTTCTGTGTCCAAATTTCCTCTTCTTATGGAAACACCAGTCATATTAAATTAGGGGTCACCCTAACATTTTAACATAATCACATTTTTAAAGACCCTGTCTTCAAATACTGTCACATTTTGAGATATTGGGGGTAGGGTTTCAACATATGAATTTTGGGGGACACAGCTCAAATCATAGCATGGGGATTACAAGCCACTTCCCGAAGTACATTTAGGAAAACTTCTAAATATAAACATTTTTAATAGTTATAATGGGAGTGTTCTGCTATTGTGACAAGCAGCTACATTCCAAACCCTAAATATATCAGAAGCTAAAGAATTTGGGAATTCCCCTAAAGCATATCAGAATGACCCAGGTAGAGTCCTAGGAGAGTGTCAGCACACTAGCAAATGTAAACCTATGGCTTAGTAAATTATGTTACACTGCACTGGATTAAAAAAATAAAAAGAAAGTATGTTTTGGCAGAAGGTGGTTTTTACAGGAGCTAGAGAAAAGCAACCAAAATCGTAAGACCTCAATGTTAAAAGTTCCAGCAATATCTTGTGCTGAGGTCGGGGTGGAGAGATCCTCAAACACTCTAGATAACTAGAAAGGCTGTTTCTCCTGTGGATCTGACTGAAGTCATTTGGAATTCAATGTCATTGTGTTCGTTCACTTTACTCTGATTCCATTTTTGTTAATTTATTCTGAAATTCAACTTCTTATACACTGTAACAATGAGAATTTCATGGACAGCAAACATAACTATTCCAGTTCCAGCAAAGGAATGTCCCTAATTGTAAATGAATAGGCTGACTTCTGGTTTGTTCAGCAATCTAACATGAGCTCCCAGACAGTCCTGCCTGAGCAGTCAGCCCCGCTCTCTGGAACCCTCCCCACTGTGCTTGTGCCTTTAACTTCAGCATGCTATTGAATAAATACTGCTGTCTTTTTCTTCCTATTCAGTAAAAAAGTTTACATCATGTCATTAAATGCACAAATTCTCTTAGCTCTTTGTAATTTCCTTTCCTTTGGAACCTCTTGTTCAACCTTAATCTTTCAGTGAATAGCACTTTATGTGGCATTTATTTAGAAACTGAAAAACACTGTATTCAGCCTAGTCAAGCTTTTCTTCTTTCAGAAACTTGAGATCTACTTCAGATTATTTCATAACTTTTTTACACTTTTCAGGTCAAATGCCAACCCCTTAGAGGCCTTCTCTGACTAACCTTGCTAAAATGACCTCTCACCACCTTTCCTCAGGCGCTACTGCCTAGGAAAGTGGCTGACAATATGTAGGGCCCGTGAACACGTCTTTCCTAAACAAGATAAATGAGTCAGTGAATCAATTTTTGGGTCCTATAGAGTATTTGATGAGTGAAATTAAAAATACAAATTTTTAGGTTTTACATATCCATACATTTTCATGTTTTAAGTAAACATCTGCTAAAAATTGTGTACAATATCTGGCCATGTCCCTATAATATACAAAGTTTATGAGTTTATATTGTCTCTATTTGAAAACAAGTAATTCAAACTTCCAAGTGATTCACTTATAAATGATTTACTTCAGTGATTCTCAAAGTGTGATCCCTAAAACAATAGCATTAATATTGCCTAGGAAATTATTAGAAATGCAAATTTTGGACCCACTGCAGAACTACTAAATTAGAAACTCCAGCAGGGGAAGGTCCAGTTGTCTGTACTTTAACAGAACCTTCAGGTGACTCACTTGTGAACCACTGCTTTACCTAATCAAAAGCCTAAATCAATACTTACAGCTATTCGAATTAAAGTAGTAGCATTGCCACTTGAATATACCTGGCCTTCTTCAATCCTTTCGGAACCTACTGATACAACCATAGATAATTAATCTTATATCACTCTGATTTATAATTCTATTCACAAGCTTGGCATCTAAAAATTATCCAAGAGCCCTGTACCTAATTTCTCAGCTAAAAGCCAATGTAGAGTTGGGTTAATATGCTAATACGAGGATGAAAATCTATTTCCCATTACATTTCTTTCATATGGGACAGGAAGAAGAATGAACAGGAAATGACAGCAACCCTGCACCAATTCATCAAACTGGCTGTCATTTCTTAAATATCAATTTCACAAATATGTAATTTCAGAGCTCTGGTAGAGGACAAAGGAATGATTTGGCAATCTCCAAGAAGACTTTCAAATGTCAGGAAAAATATTTTGTTCCAGAATCATGACATATTTATGCTATGAATAAGTGTTTGAAATTCAGGTGATATATGTCCCTATTTTTTGTGGCAATAAGATACCAAAATTATAAGAAAGGAACTTCATTGTTTTTATGCTGCGACAAAAATATGGGTCTGTTTTGAAAAGGCAAAAAACAGTAGCATGTGTTACTGATGAATCAGGAGCCAATGATTGAATACCCTTCTGCCTTTTATCTTCACCTGTACTGAACTCACTTGTACTCCTTTTGCCCTACAAACAGAATGGCAGTCTCCAATGCAATTATTACCTAACCTTTGCAAGCTGCCTGTATTGTCAAAACATTTCTTTTCAGTAACATACGAGGCTTCAGGAAGGTAGTTACTCACACAGTGAAGCACATCTTTCTAGTTCAGCCAGAAATTCTTGGCTCTTAAATATGGAGGATTATTTTCACTTTTTACTTTTTGGGTGCTGTATCTTAATCTAAAGAAGTGAAAATTAAAATTTCTCTGATTGAAATCACTTGGGAATGAAATTGAGGACCATGCATATAAAATATAAAAATAATTACTAATATGAACTTAATTGTGTATATATGTATATATGCATATACATACATTTATTGAATATAGATACACATAAATATATCATATTCTTTTTTCTTTTTTTTTATAAACAGGTTTTTTTTTTTAAAGATTTTATTTATTTATTTTTAGAGAGGGAAGGGAGAGGGAGAGAGAGAGAGAGAAACATCAATGTGCGGTTGCTGGGGGACATGGCCTGCAACCTAGGCATGTGCCCTGACTGGGAATCGAACCTGCGATGCCTGGTTCGCAGCCCGCGCTCAATCCACTGAGCTACGCCAGCCAGGGCAATATATCATATTCTTAAAATAATGAAATTAAAGTCTAAGTATGGTAGAGAAACAGAATTTATGACAAAAATAAAATTTCAAAAAAGTTTAAAAAAATTTGAATGTAAACATTCTTTTAGACAAGTTTGTGTAAACTGTAATTCACTTAACTATAATTATTGAGGATTATATTTTCCTCTGGATTGTCCTAGAAAATTTTTATTAAAATGTTATTAATGTATGATGAAGACCTGTATACTATGAAGAAAATATATTTCACAATTTTTTTATATTTGACATATGGTAATATCAACTGTATCAAAAATATTTCTTCTAAATTATGGGGCATATATTTAGAAAGAGGTCATAAATTTATTCTCCCTCAAAGCAAACAATTGACATTGAGTGTTATTAGTAAAAGCATAGATATAACATCGACTGAGTAAATGACTTTTCTGGAAAATAGATGCATTTTTTCTAAATATTGGGTAGGCCAAAAAGTTTGTTTTTTTCGATGGCTCTAGTAATGCTTAGTTTTCTTTAACTTCATTCGAAATAATTTTCTTAGGCTGTATTTTGACCTGTCTTATCAGTGTGCATTTTAAAAAGTTATCAAAAATTGGTGAATTTTTGTGTAGCCACTTTAATATTAAAGATGGTAGTACCAAAGGAAAAAATTAAAGATGGAAGAAAATATGCAACATTTTCAGCATATTGTGCTTTATTATTTCGATAAAAGTAAAAACACAACTGAAAGTCAAAAAAAGATTTGTGCAGTGTATGGAGAAGGTGCCGTGTCTGATGAATTGTCTCAAAAGTAGTTCGCAAAGTTTCTTGGTACTATTGATATTTTGGCCAAATAATTCTTTGCTGTAGGGCTGTCTTATGCATTGGAAGGTGTTTAGCAGCACCCTTGGCCTCTACCGTCTAGAAGCCAATGGCTGGAGATAGCTGACATACTCAAAATAACCAAATCAATAAGGTTATTGGTGAAAGTGAAAAATACATCTTTTATTTTACAGAAAATTCTAAACAGAATTTTCGGCTAACCCAATATTATAATGATGAGCAAAACTTTGACCTTCAAGGAACTACCAATTTCAGATATTAATTAATACCAGAATTAGTTACTTTTAATGCTCAAATCAGGAAAATACTCAAAAAATAATTTTTATTTGTGATCACTATTTCATGGCCATAATAGATAGCTCTACATTTAACTCAGATTTTTCCCCATAGGAATTTATTATAATTTTATAATGTTAGTATAAAAATCTAATTCACTTCTCAAAAAGTGCTCAACTAAATAGAACTAAAATATAAAATGATTGGGAAGAAAAACATACATAAACAATACACACATGTGTTTAAAGAGGTAATACATATTTTAATGCCATATGGACAATTAATACAACAACCTTATTAATTTAACATCAAAACAATAGATTTTATCATAAAATATAGAAAAATTAAGATTTATTTACATTGTATCAGGCCAATATTATTAAAGTTTAAATTATACTAGGAATTCAAGCTTTTGCTTTTAGTTTCTTAAAATTTTGGGGGTGTTTGTGTTTAAAATACCTCAAACCTTGGGAAATAAGAGTCAAGAGGCAGCAGGGACGATATGCACATTTACAGGGTCTGTTTACAAAGTATGCTATGAGCTCAAGGGAAGCTGGTTTGCCCAGTTCTTACTGCTATTGTGTTGTGGAAAAGATTCTATATATGCAAACAAATATGGTCAAATAGAAGTTTCAGAACAAAAGGGAAAACTTGGTTGTCTGATTTTTTTAAATAAAAATGTTGTAAGAAATAGTTACAATGAAATAGGTGGTAGTTAGGTAATGACTATACTGCTACTAATTATATATGTTAGCCAGTGATTTGTCTGATTTCATTTAGATCAATACTTTCTTTTTTCATTTTATTTTTTTATTATTCAAGTACAGTTGTCTCCATTTTCCCCTCACTACTCCCCCTGAACCCAGCCATCCCCACTTCTCTCCCTCGGTCCTACCCCCGCTTTGCCTTTGTACAAGTGTCTTTTATACATTTTTCTGACAACAATACTTCCAGGAGTTTCTAATATACTCATTGCACAGGCAAAAGAACAGAGCACACAATTCAGCAGTAGAATATTATGTGATTCTAAAAATTTCTATTATTTTAATTTCATCTGAATGATATTCCTTCACTTGAATATAACTAAATCTTATATTAGTTATATTCTATATTTATAATTGTGTATTACATATGATGAAAACATTTCATTTCCAGCTCTATTTTTCATCAGGTATGACAATTATTTTTCATATGATTAAAAAGAATCAACTTCAATTCTCCACCCATAGATTCTAAAATGTGAATCTTTCACAGTCAATTCAACTACCAAATGATGATATATATTAACTCATTAATTCAATAAACTTTCTGAGCAACAGCCATGTGTAAGTCACTATTTGAAGCCATGAGGATTCAGTAGTGAAATAAAGTTGATACAGTATTAAAGACATTCATGTAAAAAGTGAGGAAAAATAGATAATAAAATTAAACAAATAGGCATAAAGTTTGTTAGGAAATGATGAGTTCTAAGCATAAAAAAAGGATAAATGGAAAGGGTGCTCTCTTGTAATCAGGGAAGATTTCAGGCGGTAAGATTTACATGGAGTCCTGAAAAAGGTAATTGAGTCATCCATGTGGGCACGTGAGACAAAAGAAATAGCAAGTGCAAATACCCTATGGCAGAAATATAAAAATTCTTTTGGGAAGAAAAAAGGAATGAGGGGGTTACTAAAATTAAGTGACCAAAGAAGAGCGGGTAGAAGAGGCATAAGTGTTGGAAGGTGAAGTCAGAAAGTTAGATGGTGGCAGAAACAACTAACGTAAGTCATGAAGGCCCTCCTAAGAATTTCCAGTTTTCTTCCGAGTGATATGGTAAGTCATTTGAAAGTTCTTTTTCTGTTTCTCATAACGGTTCTTTCCTCTCCTGAGCCACCTTTTTACATTATTGCCTGCCCATTTTGCCTATGTGTAATTTTATAACCCCTGGGACAGTCAGATCTCTGGCTTCAGTGTCTTCCCAAGCTCCACTTTCCCCTTCACTACAGAGCTGAGCTTCAAAAAGAATTTCCTGCATGATCTCATCACTCATCAAAACTTAATAAAAACAAAAACAGTAATAATAACTATCATTTATAGTGTTACATCCATTATCTAGTTTCTAAAAATTAAATTTATTGGGGTAACATTGGTTAATAACATTATAAAAGTTTCAGCTATACATTTCTATAATACATCATCTAGATATTGCATTTCATACTTGCTACCCAAAGCCTAGTCTGGGGGTGTCCAACCCACAGCCCAAGATGGCTATGAATGCAGCCCAACACAAAATTATACATTTACTTAAAACCTTTTTTTTCCTCATCAGTTTTCATTAGTGTTTGTGTATTTAATGCATGGCCCAAGACAACTCTTCTTCCAGTGTGGCCCAGAGATGCCAAAAGACTGGACTGTAGTCCATCACCATTTATTTGACCCCATTTACCATCTTCATCCTCGCTCCACCCACTGCCCCTCCGGTGACTACCATACTGTTGTCTGTATCAATGAGTTTGTTTGTTTTGTTTGTTATTGTCCGCTTTGTATCTCACATAGTTCTTGTCCTTTTCCATCTGACTTACTTCACTTAGCATGATACTCTCAGGAGCCATCCATGTTGTTGCAAATGGCAGTATTTCATTCTTTTCATTGCTGAGTGGTATTTCATTTTATGTTATGTACCACATATTTATCCAATTATCTAAAGTTGCAATGAATATAGGGGTACATATATCTTTGCAAGTAAATGTTTTTAAAACTTTCAGGTACATATCCAGAAGAGGATTACAGGATCATATGGTAGCTCTATTCTTAATTTTTTGAGGAACTTTAATACTTTTTTTTTATAGTGGCTGTACCAATTTACATTCCCAGCAGCAGTATACGAGGTTCCTTTTTCCCCACATCCTATCCAGTGCTTGTTAATTGTTACCTTACTGATAATGACCATTCTAACCGATGTGAGGTGGGATTTTATTGTGATTGGATTTACATTTGGCTTATAACTAGTGAAGTTTAGCATCTCATCATATATCTGTTGGCCATTGGTGTATCTTCTTGAGAACGGTGTCTCTCTACCTACTCTGCTTATTTTTAATAGGATTGTTCATTATTATGGTATTGAGTTATATGACTTATTTTTATTTTTTGGACATTAGCCCCTTATCAGAGGTATTTCTGGCAAATTTCTTCTTTCCTTTGGCTCATTGCCTTTATTATTGTTTTTTTTTTTTAATAATTTGTTTTGCTGTGTAGAAGCTTTAATTAAAATTTTTCACATTAACCCTTTGGAGCAAAAATTACTATTAAACCCACTTTACAGATGAAGAACTTGTGGCTTAGAGAAGTAGAGAGTATTGACTTGAGTGTATATAGCTAGATAGCAGTGGAGACATTGCTAATTAAATGAAATTAAAGTTTCTTAGCCAAATGGTTGCCTTCCACACAAAGCTTAAGTTTGAGCTAGACTGACCCGACTGCATGTATCATCTCCATCACTTACTAAATTTTGAGTGTGAGGCAAGGTATCTAAACTTTGACTCAGTGAACTTATCTGTAAAATGCTAATCACAATAATACTTTTCTCAAAATTAAATGAGAGAATGCACACAAAGCAATTTATGCAGATCTTACTATATCATGTGCACTTAACAGATATTAGCTGTAATCATTACCTTAAATTGCCATGTACATTGGGCAACTCATCATAACATAAAGGAATATTTCCATAGAACATTAAATATACTAATTAAATTGTAGGACTACACACTCAGGGTGCTCTTTTATCACAACACAGGTAAAACTATGCCATATTATCAATATACCAATAACATTTGTGAGCATTTAAAAAATTATTCACACTGCATTTTTAATGTATATTTCTTGTTAGTTATGACTTTAAAAAGTCTAAATAACATTATGGATTTTCTTTTTTGGCCAGTTGCCTCTGAAGTATAATTTTCCTTATCATTAAAGAATAAGACTTCTATGCATGTGGTTGACCATTGGGCCAATCAGCAGATGGGATGTGGTTAGAATGACAGTGATGAATGTTAAAAATTGTATAATAATTTATGATTCTTCATGCTATGCAAATGGCTTACTTATTAGAAATACTGGCTCTAAAGAGAATATGTCATGGCATATATATATATATATATATATATATATATATATATATATATTAGTGTATTGAATAGTAACATGTCTAATGATGGTTAGCAGCTTCTATTAGGAAAAATAAAGTGGTATTCTGAAGCTAGTAAATAGTTTTTTTTTGCCCAGGTTTTTAACATACCCCTGAGGTATATTATTGTTAATTAGCACAAATTCCTCCCTGTAGGCCTGCTCTTGGCTTATCTCCTATGGGAAGTGGGATGGTTTTTATCTTAGGATTGAAATATAATGTATAGATTTTTGCAAAAGCTTGTCAACACCACCCCAACCTCACTGTCTATAGAAATATAAATCCAATGTTGGCAATGTTTTTATTGGCTAGAAGTATAATCTCAAGATTTCTGCTGCCTCAGGTCTCTGAAAAGCTCAGTAGAAAGTCTGTCCATCCATTCTTTTGGATCAATAGTTTTCAAATGAATTATTAGCTGCTGAATCCTTTCTTTAAGCAAAATTATATGAAGAACTAAATTTACAAAATAAAAAAATGTATAATTTATCTGGGAGCCATGAGTAAATTGGCCATCTTTGGATTTCCCAGGGCTTCTTTAGGACAACCTCAGTCTCTGAGGGGCATATTCTGCCATATGACCCCAGAAAAGCCTGTCAGAGAGTGATTTTTTTTTTACCATAAATAGTTAGCTCATTGTAGATCTATGCTTTAAGATGACAGCATGGGCTGTCCTAAAGGATACTATAAGAATCCAAGCATTATTAAACCCGAAGTAAAGATATTCTTGAAGGTATTGATTGATTTACATGATGAATACTCAGGAGCAGTTTCTCTCTGGTCTTAGATTTTTCCTGAACAATTTTGTAATTGAGGGAATAGAAGACCATCTTCACAGAGATAGTGATCTTTGAGCTCATCTATTTTATGATGGATTATTTTATAGGATATTTCCAAAGGAGGGAAATTTATGGATTTGAGAAAATGCATGGAAAGTTGAGAGAACAAGTGACTTGGTGTGCTACCAGCATGAAGTGTGTGAAATGGTATTTTAAGGAACACTTGTAATGCCAAATACATATGTTGTTATTTTACATAGTGTAGGTATCATTTGCACATTCCATGAAAAACTTTTGAGGAACAAATATAATGATTGGAAATCACTGAAATGATTGTGAAATATTCATTAAGTATTAGCCACAAGGAGCATAAAATGTGTGGGCCTGAAGAGTTTTCCATTGAAAAAAACATAATTAAATATACAAAGATTGACAGGTGTGAGCTTTTATTTGAGTAACTTTATTCACCTTAATAGAAATTATATATTATTTTATCATCAGACTTTAAAAAATTATATATTTAAATGTATTGTTTTCCTATGCCACCTTCGAGAATTGATCTACTTTATCACCTGGTTAAGAATGCAAAGATGGATAATTATATCTAAAAATTAAATTTGATAACTATTCATGTGTATTTTGAAGGAAGGGGAATTGGATAAAGTATTTTTCAAAATACTTGATTTCTAAATAGTCCAACTGCCAAAATGTGTTTATTATAAAATAAAATTTGAAACTATTCTTTTACATAAACAATTGAAATTTAATCACTGCTACTTTTCAATTATAATTAAAATGGCCATTACTATAGGATATTTATCATTTTATCTTTCGTGGTGATTGAGATTCATCATTATGCCAACATATCATTATCATAACAGAAATATGTAGTCTTCCTGAATTTGTCATTCATTTGTTATCTCTCACTTCCATTTTTGCTGTGCTCTTCTCTGACTCATCCCTAATCCTAGTAATTACTTCTAATTATGTATAAATCAATTGTCCACACTGACAAATTAAATGAGGGTTTAAGAAACTCTTCTAAGAAGGATGAAAACTCCTGATAAGAAGACTCTCAATATACTTTAAAAGTTTATAATGTGATTGTATTCACAGGATTTGCTCCATTATGAATGAATTGCTATTATTTTCTTTTTCAATATCAAAAATATCTCTTTAAAAATTAATTAAACTAAAATATTAAATCTCAGAAGTATTCAAAGTTAGCAAGACTCAGTAAACCCCCAGTCCCCATACCTCTTGCTAAGTGTCCCCAGGCTGGGCACTAGCAGCCGTCAGCTGCAACATTTATATGAACATAGATTCAGCATTTATGAAATTTTAAATTTAGTAGTACTTTGGCTATGAAGGCAGACAGTAAGAACTTACATGGACTTATCTGTCCCTCTCCATCCTGACCATCCTTACTGCTATTCTTCCTTTTGTACTTAAAATCAAACTTGATCTCTCCATGGATCATCTTAGCAACAGCATATTATACTAATTAAAAACACAGACTCTGAGCTATGGTGGGGTGGCTCAGTTGATTAGAGAGTCATCTGGTACTTTGAAATGTTTTGGGTTCTATCCCCAATCAGGGCACACATCTAGGTTGCAGGTTCGATCCCCTGTCAGGGTGCATACAGGAGGAAACCAATGAATGTTTCTCACATCAGTGTTTTGCTCTCTTTCAGTTTCTCTGTCTCTCTCTCTCACTCTCTCATCACCCCCTCCTTTCTCTCTAACATCAAGAATCATATCCTCAGGTGAGGATGGATACACACACACACACACACACACACACACACGCACGCACACACACACACATACATACACAAGCTCTGAAGTTAAATGATTAGTTCAAATCCCAAATTTCAACCTACTCATTTGTGCTTGGTCAAGTTTCTTAATGATTTTAAGCCTTGGGTTTCTCTGATAAGTTATAGTTAAAATAAGAAATCTTACATCATGTAGTGCTTTTGAGAAAATTAATAATAAAGTTTTTAGAACACTGCCTGAATCAGATGCTAAGTCTATGTGAAGATAATGTCTTACTGCACTCCTAATATTTTTGAGCTTATATTTTTAAAATTTTGGTTAGAACTGAGATGTCCACAGATTTCTTTTTTAGGGAAGAGAAAGAAAAATCTAGCACTGGCAAAGATGGAAAATAATTAATAAAGTTTAATGAAACAGAAATTCTTGTGCTATAAGCAGAGATTGTTTTTTCCATCATGTTTAGCATTTTGTATAGAAGAGCTAAATCTGATTCTTCTGATTATGACCTTATAACCAAATATGGCTTACAACAGGTTTTGAAGGATGCTATAATGAATGGTTTTTTAAAGAAGTAGAGTTTTCTATTTTTAGTAGTCAACACTAATCTTTAGGAGATTTTAAAGCTAGAGATAAAGAATATGTATGTTAAAATTGGAATGATGATAGACTAGTTGTTTATGTTTGTCTTTGTGTAATAAAAAACTAAGAGCGGGTATACAGGAGTCATTATTACATCAACCATCTAAAATTCTTAATGAAAGGGCCAGGCTAAATGAACTGACATTTAATAATTTATGATGTATTGGTTGTGGAAAACTGTATGGATTTTCCTTCAACCTCTAGAAGTCTCCTTCCCCTACAGTTTTGCTTCCCACCCAAATATGTGAAAGAGGTAATATAAGTATCCTGCATTATAGTTTATAGTGTGGCTTACTTCGATTAACTGTGCATCTCCAAGCAAGATATAGCATTATGCAAATCCATTGTGAGCAGATGATACATTAAGAAGCACAGTTCTGCCATACATCTGGTCCTTGATACTGAAAAATATAGCAGTTAAGGTGGAATAGCAAATAGATAATCGACCCAAGGTCAGAGTGAGAAAAGCAACATAACATTCTTTGTTAGCTTCAAAATGAGAAATCCATTTCTTTTGCACAGTCAAGTTAAAATAAAAGTTAAAGAAAATCAGTAAAAGAAAATTTAAGTAGTTTACATCCTTTCTTATTTAGCTGGAAAGCAATTCAGTGATTTTTGCCACTAAAGAGAAAAGGGAGAATTATTTACACTGTATATTATGCCTCCTAGATAACTACACTTTTATTTTCTAACATTTTCCCCCCTCATACTTACTCTGAGAGAAAATGGTATGTAAGTGATAGAATATTACTCTAGAAGTTTTCCATGGTCTTTGTGCTATTTCTGCTTCTATTACTGGTTGGGTGACTTTGAGAAGATATTTTTTCTACATTTCTATTTCCACATTATAAAAAAGTATAACATATATTCATTTTTCTATAAAAATA
The DNA here is from genome assembly GCA_004024845.1 of Tonatia bakeri. NCBI lineage: Eukaryota > Metazoa > Chordata > Mammalia > Chiroptera > Phyllostomidae > Tonatia > Tonatia bakeri. Next base: position 49,373 of record PVIA01006798.1, read on the forward strand.
AAAAATTTATTAATTTATCAGTAGATTGACTTAGATAAATTTATAGCCATCTTTATCTTTTTTTGTGGACACCTCAGGAATAGAGGGATCATCTAATGATATTCCCCAGTTTTTGGCACAATGTCCTTATATTTCACCCTTTTTCTTATTTATGTTCCTACTCCCCAGATCTCCTTTTTCTTTAAGCATGGACTTTTATGACCATGTTTTATAAAAAATATATCCTATTATGCATGCTTAATTTACAAAGCTATAACTCAGATGCTTTTCTCACTCAATTCTGTTTAAAATGTCTACCAATTCTAATTCAATGCTTCTAAATATTGCATAGAATTCCATTGTACATATCCACTAAAATTCACTTATTATGTTAATTTTATCTCCAGTCACCTTATATTACTTATAAGTCCCTGTTACTGCAAACAATGCTAAATAAAGCTTTCCACTTTATTTTATTTGGACTTGTGCAGAAATTTCTTGAAAGCTTAAAACCATGACTGGGCCTTAGCCACATGGCTCAGCTGGTTGGGCTGTCATTCTATGCACTAAAAAGTTGCTGGTTTGATTTCCAGTCAGTGCACATGCCTAGGTTACAATTTTGGTCCCCAGGTGAGACGTGAAAAAGAGGCAACTAATCAATGTTTCTCTCCCACATGGATGTTTCTCTCGCTGTCTCTAAAAAATCAATGGAAATGTATCCTCAGTGAAGATTTAAAAAAAAAAATGACTATAGTGGCTGGGTCATATGAAATGCTTAATCTGATCTCATCTGTTTCATATTAAATACTTTCATATTAAATAATCTGTCTCATATTAAATACTTTAATCTGATCTCATCTGTTTAAGTGTGTGTGTGTATACTTAATATACATATATATATACTTTTATATATATACTTAATTAAATGCCCTAAACTTTTATCAGTGGGGATGATCATTTGTATTCCACAAATTTTGAGAATTAGTACTTTTGTTGTTGGATTGTACTGTGCAGTTACTATATATTTTCTTAAGTTTCCAGATATAGGGAGCTTTTTTTAACTAGTAAACTTGATTTGTAGAGCAGTTTTACATTCACAGCAAAAGTGAGTAGAAAGTATGTATAAAAATTTCCTGGAAACTACCTATGCCTACACATATGCACAAGCTCCCTTATCATGAACATCCCTCCACAGAGTTTTACATTTGTTGCAGTCAATGAACCTACATTTCATAATATCATTATCACCCTGAGTTCATAGTTTATATTAGGGTTCACTCTGGTGCAAATTCTATGGGTTTTGAAAAATATGTAATGATACATATCCATCATTTTAGTAACATACAAAAGAATTTCACTGCCTGAAAGGTCCACAGTGCTGTGCCTCTTCACCCCTCCCTCCATCCTCCCAGGAAACAACTGATCTTTTCATTGTCTCCATAGTTTTTCTTTTTCCAAGTGTCCTGTAATTGGAACGATACAGTGCATAGTCCTTTCAGAATGGCTTTTTTTTTTTTTTTTCACTTAGGAATATGCATTTAAGTTTCCACCCTGTCTTTTCAGGGCTTGATTGCTCATTTCTTTTTAGCACTCAGTAACATTCCATTGTCTGGATGTATCAGTTTATTTATCCATTCACCTAGGGAAGGACATTTTGGTTGCTTCCAAGTTTTGACAATTGTGAAGAAACCTGCTGTTGGACATAATTTTTCAGTTCATTTTGGTAAATACCAAGGAATATACTTGATGGGTCAAATGGTATTAGTATGTTTACTTTTGCAAAAATAAGAAAAATAACACACTGCCAAAATGTCTTTCAAAGTGACTGTACCATTTTGTATTCCCGTGGCAGTGGATGAATGTTCCTGTTCTGCATATCCTCACCAGTATTTGGTGCGTCAGTGTTTTGGACTGTTGTCATTCTAAGTAGGTATGTAGTGGTACCTCATTGTCGTTTTAATTTGTATTTTCCAAATGACATACATATTGAAAATATTTTCACATGCTTTCTAGCCTCTGGATATGTCTTCTCTGGTGAGATGTCTTTTTAAGTCTTTTGCCCATTTCTGTTGAATTTTAAGACTTTGTATATTTTGGTTAACAGTCATTATCAGATGTGTCTTTTGGAAATATTTCCCCCTAACCAGTGGCTTGCCTTCTGATTCTCTTGATGTGGATTTTTTAATCTATTTTTTCTCCAATTTTATTTATTATGACTGAGGTCATAGTGAGTGATATGGTTCTTTTAAAACTGATTGCTACTCTATTTTTAGTCTTATCCATGGCCAACTTTTTTAATGCTTCATGAATGCTGTGAAATATGTATTGCTTTAAATAGGGCATGTGAAGTTCAACATAATGTGCTATTTAAAAGCTTAGGCTCTCAAACTTTAAAGAACTGATTTTGAAACCCTGTTTTTCCACTTCTCTCTGAGCAATACGTTATTGAATTCCAAAACAAATTTTGTCTTTAAACCATTGTTTATGAAAAAATTTGTGTAAGATTTGCCTGTTCTCAATACTACATACACTACAGACAGGGAAATTTGAGAAAATATTATAAATAAAATACATGATTCATTGCAAATATATGTATTTAAAATGTGATAAATATCAGTAAAGTATTTTTAATGTATTTGAAGCATGGTAAAACACTGGCCTCTGGTTATGCATTTCTGCCTGTCCTTTGGACAATTCCTTATTTAAGTAACAAAGGTTAAAAGGAAAAGTATCTGAACTTTCACTGGGAAGGCTAGAAGACAAAGACTCCAGGGAACAAAATATTTTACTGAAATATCAGAATCTAATAAAAAAAAGTAACAAGAACATTATCTTTGAATAACTTATTGTATTGGTATTAGATCAAGAAAGGTTACAAATAGGTAATTAAATTTATGAAAGCAACCTCAAAATAGTTCCGGCTGGATACAGCATTGAACAATTCTGGAAAAAGAAGCATTTCACAAAAGTATAAATATAAATAGCTAATAAGCACATCAAAATTTACTAAACATCATTAGTCATTCAGAGAGTACAAATTAAAACCACAAAGAGATATCTCTGGAATAGCTGATAACTTAACCACAGACAATATCAAGTATTGCTGAGGATGTGGGGAAACTTAACACTTAAACATCACCAGTGGGAAGGTAAAATAACAGATTTGGAAAACACTTGCCCGTTTTTTTAAAGTTACATCTTAACCTATAAAACAATGAATCAGTTTCATGCCTATCAATCTTCTATACAGAAATGAAAACATATGTATGTACAAATACTTGTACGTGAATGTTCATGGTAACATTATTTATAATAGAAAAAAAACAGATAATCCATAGTATGACCTTCAGTTGATGAATAGATAAGGAAAATCTGGTGTATCCATCCAATGAAATATTATTCAGCAACAAAGGACAAACTACTGACATGCATACTATAATAGGAGTGTATCTCAAAGACATTGTTAAGTAAAAAGAACCAGATGCAGAAAACTGTATCTTGTATGATTGCATTTACATAAAATGTCCTTCAAAGGCAAATTTACAGTGACTGAGAGCAAATCAGTAGTTGCCCGTGACTAGAGGTAGTGCTGGGGATTGACTGCAAATAGGTACAAGGGAACTTTTAGGAGGGATATAAAATTCCAAAGCCAATTGGTATAATGGTGCAATACACATTTAAATTTGTTAAAATCATTTAATTTTGTACCTACAAAGGGTGAATTTTATGACATTTAATTTGTACTTCAACAGAGATGTTAAAAATAGTTACTGCTATAAAAGAAAAGTAGAATTGCTGGGTATTGAGAGTTTGTGTTAATCTTACTAAAAAATTTATTGAAATTACATAAAACATCTTCAAAGTTTAATAATAATTTCAAAATACAACAATAATAAACATGAATTGAGTATTTCCACACACGCCAGGTTATTAACCCATTTAATCTTACCACAATCCTAAGTGGGACCTACCATTTGTATCCCGTGGTAGTGATAATGAAATCAAAACCAAAAGGGTTAATCACATAGCCATTCATTCAGCCAAGATCCCGGCAATCTGGTTTCGGAGAGCCCACTACTAACCAGATGCTCCTACTGCCACCAACCACCCTGTGCGCGCAGCTAGCATGGGCTGCACGAGAGAAAGGTGAGGTGGAACACTATAATTTTTTACATAGGAATTTGTTTCAATGTTTTAATAGTAATTATAAACATTTTAGAAAAATGCATTACATGCAAAATTAGAATAAATGACTAATAAATGACTAATATATATTTTAAGAAATACCATATACATATATGGTGCTACATAAAATGGTATCAAAAATAAAGGTAAAATTTGTGATAATTAAGAGATGCTCAAATCAACAAATTAAAAAAAAACTAAAAAGCTCTAGTGAAAACTTAATGTTCCTTTAAAAATCAATGTATCCTTATGGGAAGATCTAAGCTGCTACCACCTGTCTCACAGTGTGAGTAGAGTGGAACGGGTTTTGTGTGCATTACATGGATGCTGCTCACTCAGTGCTTTGTGGTGCTTCTTTCCTAGCCACCTTCTGCAGACCCTTTACTGCTATCTGACTGAGATGCTTGAGCCATATGGCTGTTACAGTAGCTTTTATAAGGATAACACAGGGCATGAGGGCACGCATGTAATATGGAAAGAGTGGTGGTGTCTCTTTATTAATCCCTGAACAACTGTGCATAATTCAGTTAATGAATTCATTGCATTATTGTACTGTCTTAGAAAGGAATTACTGAAAACTACTTTGCTCTCAGAACAGATGTGGAAATCAGTTAATTGTTGACGTGGGCTCTCCATTATTTTATGCATCATTTTAGGCTTTGACAGAAGTTAAACCAAGTGATATCCTTTTGGACATCATTGGGAGTCTGCAAATTGAGAGAAAGTTGGGATTTGACAAAAACACCTTGGTGATATTTTTTTCTATAACTAAGAAGATATTTTTTAAAAAGAAGATATTTAGCCTGGTCTTCAAAATGACTATGCAATTGTTTGAAATTAATTTAAGCAAATGGTAGAAAAGAAAATGAATGTTATCCTTGATATTTAATCTTTTTCTTTTCCTTTTTATTGATTTTATTGGATTAACACCGGTTTAAAAAATATGCAGGTTTCAAGTGTACAATTCTACAACACATCATTCATACACTGTATTGTGTGTTTACCACCTCAAGCCGAGTCTCTGTCCATCACCATTTATCCACCCTATACCCTCTTCTATTTCCCTATCCCCGCTCCCCCCAGCAAGCTCCACAATGTTGATATACCATCATGTAAATGCTTTCTTGAAATGACTTAAATGATAGAATGCAGTGAATGATCTGTAATTTCTTTCATGTTTTAATGAATTGTGACAATAAAAAAATGCCCTAAGGGTATGCTTTGGAGGTTTCATTTGGATTAACATAAAAATATACCAAAAAGGATTAAATTCAATATTTATAGGATTGAAATGAAAACAATAAATACTGCAATCGGAAACTACAATATGTCCTCTTAAAAGACAGCAATTTATTGTCACATTAAGAGTAGATAAAAATAATATGATATATTTTAAGAAATACATATATCATTGTTGCTTGTTATGTTTACTATTAAGATATAATTAAGGATTCCATACCTTAAAATGTGTACAAAGAACTTCTGAAAACACATAAAATTTACTCTAGAACATGAGAATAGCTGTCATCCAAATGACTCAACAGTGAAAATAAAGGTTGTTATAAGGAAAATATTAGTTTTTCTCTATCCTCCCTAAGACTAAATATTTGACTATATTGACCATTTTCAAAAGTTTCCTGAGTCTTTGTCAGTGGCAGGATATAATGAGAGTTTAATGAGAAGTACCATTAAATTAAATAGTGTATTGGATTTTTCTCAGACAGGATTCTTATATTACTGTCCACTCTGTATATAAAAGTCATTTTATATACTTACTGAACTGAATTAATTAAATCACACTGAGGTTTGGATTATAAATGCACAGAATCACAGCAAAAGGGCTACATGTCACAGAAAGACTATAAACATTTTTAATAAATATTAAAGTATTCCATGGCACTGTGGAGAGATTACTATTAAAAATTCAGAAGGGAATGATACATACTTTATTTTTTTTTAAAAGAGGTAACCTTTTGAGAGTTAACAAAGTTATATCAGGCTCCATTGGGTAGCTCAGTGGTTAGAGCATTGTCCCAATACCCCAGGGTTGTGGTTTTGATCCTTGATCAGGGCACAGACAAGAATCAACTAATGAATACATAAATAAGTGGAACAATAAATCAATGTTCCTGCCTCTCTTTTTTTCTCTCTCCCTCTCAAATCAATAAATAAAAAAAGAAACTTGTGTCTAACTGAATCTTTATTAACAATGTTTTAAAATGTGGAAGCATCAGGTATTGTTTCTTCTCATCTTATCTCTTTCTGCCTATTGATGGTTTTCCAAATATTATATATACTTTATTAATTTTACAAAATGAAATAAAAGCATGTAGGAAGTAAAGGTCTTACCTCAGACAAAAATAGCCTTATGTTACCCACTAAAAAATTTGAGTTTATTAATTTTAATAAACATCTTAATTTTAATGCTGGCTTTTACTAAAAAGAAAATCAAAAAAAGCATTTATGGATTTACAGGTTTTTTTTAAGATTTCATTTATTTATTTTTAGACAGAGGGAGGGGGAGGGAGAGAGAGAAATGTCAGGGGGTGGTGGGAACACATGGTGCCGACTGGGCACCGGCCCTAATGGGGAACCCAGCTGGCCACCCTGTGGTTCGCAGGCCCACGCTCAGTCCACTGAGCCCCACAGCCAGGGCCAGATGAATAACTTTATAGAGATTTCATTATTCCATCACTTAACCACATAGGGTTTTATTAAATAATAGTGAACAATAATTTTATCTTATTTTCATCATTGAAATAATCTTTAAGGAATAATCACAAGGCTGTTATCATGTTTTATTTTACTCACCAATTTTGATTTCAATATAAAGGCTTCTCGTTTCCTGACTATTGTCTATTATAATCATTATTTATTCAATGGACCAATATGCATGTAAATTAAAACATGAATAAATGTGAATATATTTTAAAATTGTTTGACAGTCAAAGCTATCATGATGATTAGGAGTCAGGTGCCCTGAGTCTTGAACCTAATGAAGAAATTATCAACATGCTCATATGATTTTTCTTGTCCATGCAATGTCTCCCTAAATCCTCCTGATTAATTTATTTTTTCATTAAAAATTGTTATCATACTTACTTATTTTTAGTAAAAATAAAATATAATCAATGTCCTTTTTTGTAACACCTTGGATATTCTTTATTGACATCTAATTCACATACTATAAACCACCCTTTTGAAATGTGGTTCTATTCAGTGGTTCCCAGTATATTTACAGGGTTGAGCAGCCATCATCACTGTCTAATTTAGAACAGTTTCAACACCCTATTTCTAATCCCATTCTCTACTCTCTAAAGGTTATTTTGGCCATTTTGAGTTCCTTGCCTTTCAATGAAGTTTTTAGTATCAACTTCCAATTTCTATAAACAAAGAAAAGCAACTTGGATATTTATAGGGATTACATTGAAACTCTAGTTCAATTGTTTCCTTAATTTTATTTTTAGATTGTTTGTTGCTAGTGTGCACAAAACTTATTTTTGTACATTGATCCTATGTCCTGCAGCACATCTGAATTGGTTTACTAGTCTCAGTAGTTCTCAAGGAAATTCCTCAGAATTTTCTCTATATAAGTTTTTTCCATTACAGTCTGATGACTTCTCTCTCTTGCCTAATTTCCCTGGCTAGAACTCAAGTACAGCTGAATGGAAGTACTGAAAATATGAAACCTTATTTTCTTCCTGTTTTAGGTGGAAGCCTACAGTCTCTCACCATTAAGTATACAGTTTAGCTGTGAGTTTTTCATAGCTGTCCTTTATAAATGAAAGTCAAAGAAGTCTCCTTCTATTCTAATACCTTGAATACTTTTAGCAGGAAAAGATGATCATCTGGGTCTTGTCTTTTATTCCACTAATATAATGCAGTGATTTTCAACTGGCATGTCACAAGGATTGTTGAAACATATAATACAATAACCTGTTTTCCTTTAGATTAAGGGTCTCCAAACCCTGGGCCATGGACTGGTGTCAGTCAGTGGCCTCTTAGGAACTGGGCTGCACAGCAGGAGGTGAGCCCCCCAGGCAGGCAAGCAAAGTTTCTTCTATGTTTACAGCTGCTCCCCATTGAGCATTTACCACCTAAGCTCCACCTCCTATCAGATCAGTGGTGACATTAGATTCTCATAGGTGTGCAAACCCTACTGTGAACTATACATGAGAGGGACCTAGGTTGCACTCTCCTTGTGAGAATCTAATGCCTGATGATCTGAGGTGGTGCTGAGGTGGTGGTGCTAGCTCTGGGGAATGACTGCAAATACAGATTATCATTAGCAGAGAGGTATGACTACACAGAGACCATAATAAATCAATTGTTTGCAGACTCATATCAAAACCCTTTCAGTGACTGACAAGTGACAGTTAAGCTGCATCTGGAAGCAGTCTCTAAAGACATGCCATTCCACCCCCCACCACTGTCTGTGGAAAAGTTGTCTTCCACAAAACTGGTCCCGGGTGCAAGAAGGTTAGTGACCACTGCCTCAGATTGTCAAATTAAAAAAATGAAATGACAACAGTCAATACAATAGCTGTTCAGCATGAATGAATCAAAGTTATACCTATCTAATTTTATCAGATCGGCAAAAAAGTTATTTTTTTGGTATGCAGAGGAACTTTAGTAATTCGTTTGTGTGTGCCATAAAATGAAAAATGTTTAAAATCACTAATATAATGTGTTACATTAATTGAATTTTGTATGTTAAAACTCTTCTGCATTTTTGGAGTAAATTATATGTGGTCATGATATATAATTATTTATTCCTTGATAGATTTGATTTGCTAGTACTTTGATGAATACTTGTATCTATGTTTGTAAAGGTTTTCATCTGTACTTTTCTTGCAAAGTCATCATCTAATTTTGGTATCTGTGTAATATTGGCCTTATAGAATTATTGTAGAAGTACTAAATCCTTTTCTTTTGGGGGAAGAGTATATGAAATATTGGAATTACTTTTCCTTAAAATAATTCATAGAATTCACTGGTGGTGATGTGGGCTTTTTGTGAGAGGTTTGTGTTTGGTTTTATTTTATTTTTTATTGTTGTAATTAATTTTTTAACTTGTTCAGTATATTCTAATTTTCAATTTTTTCTTCAGTCAATTTTGGTAGTTTGTATATTTGAGGAATTTGTCCCTTTTTTTATTGATTTATTTTTTAGGTCTTTTTAAAAATCTTTATTGTTTTTTTTTCCATTACATTTAGTCTCCTTACACCACTCTCCCCGCAGCAGTTGCCACACTGTTGTCCATGTCTGTGAGTCATTTTTCCCTTTTTGATCCCTCCACCCCCTAACCTCCCCACCCCCGCTAGCTGTCAGTCTGCTCTCCATCTATGAGTCTGTCCCCATTTTCCTTGTTAGTTCAGTTTGTTCAGTAGATTCCACATGAGTGAAGTGATATGGCATTTGTCTTTCTCTGACTGGCTTAATATAATGTTCTCCAGGTCCAGACATACTGTCACTAAGTGTAAAGTTTTCTTGTTTTTTTTACAGCCAAGTAGAATTCCATAGAGTAAATGTCCCATAGTTGGTTTATCCACTCATCTATTGATGGACACTTGGGTTGTTTCCAGATCTTGGCAACTGTAAGTAAATACTGCTGCAATGAACATAGATGTGCCTGTGTTCTTTGGAATTAGTGTTTTGGGTTCCTTGGATATAGGAATCCCCACTTGGGATCCCCAGAAGTGGGATCACTGGGTCAAAAGGCAGATCCGTTTTTAATTTTTTTGTCCTTTCTTTAGATTACTTAATTTTGGCATATGGTTGTTCATAGTATTCCCCTAGAAATATATTGATTTCTGTAAGATAGGTGGATATTTTTATTGGTAAGATTATTGGTAAATTTAATAATTTGAAAATATTTTTGTGGTTACTCTACCTGGTTTCTTTTTTTTAATGTTATTATTCAATTACTGTTATATTCAAGTGCCTGTTGCCACACTACCTGAACACAGCTGGTCTTTAGCTAAACTTTTGAGTTTTTGTTGATCTTTTTAAAAAAAATAACTTTTAAATTTGTTGATTTTTACTTTGGCTTTTCTATTTTCTGTTTCACTTATTTCTAATCTTATTATAGTTGATTGCTTCTGCTGGTTTTGAGTTTAGTTGTATCTTCTTTTTCTAGCTCTTTAAGGTGAATAGTTAAGCATTGCTCTGATAACTTTTTCTTCATTTTTAATATAAGCATTTAGAAGCACAGATTTCCTCATGAGCACTGTTTTAGCTCTATCCTAAAAGTTCTGATATGCTGCATTTTCATTTACATTTATCTCATACTGTTTTCTAATTCCTCATGTGATTTCTCCCTTTATCCATTGATTACTAGGAGTCAGTTACTTAAGTTCCATGTGTTTAAGTTCCACAAACTCAACTTTCTTTTTATTATTCATTTCTAATTTAATTCTATTGTATTTGAAGAAAGTATTTTATATGATTTCAATCACTTTTAATCACTTTAAATTTAGTGAGGCTTAATTTGTGGCTTAACACATGGTCAGTTATGGAGAATCCTAGTTTACTTTAGAAGATGTATATACTGCTATTGTTGACAAAGTATTCTGTAGTTGTCTAAGTGTAGCTTCATTTCCCTTGTTTCCTTAATATATACTATATATACATACATATATACACATATATTTGAGATACATTCTTAATGGTTGCTCTAGTGATAACAATTAATCTCTTCACTTAAAACAATCTTGTTTGGATTAATACCAATTTAATTTCATAGTATAGAAGACTTTGTTTCAGTATAGCTCTCTCCACCATCCTTAGTGCTTTTCTTGTCATGTAGATTACATCTTTACATGTAATAGTCCATCAGTGTGGTTTTATAATAATTGTTTTTGCAATTGTCTTTTTAAATTTTATTTTTATTAATTAGTTAATTTGGTGACTTTGTTTAATAAAATTATAGGTCTCAGGTATACATTTTCACCATACATGAATAGTACATTGCATTGTGGGCCCACCGCCCAAAGTCAAGTCATTTTCCATCATCATATATTTGATCCCCTTTGCCCTATAATACCTCCCATCCCCTTTCCTCTAGTAAACACTATACTGTTTTTGTGTTTATGAGTTTCAGTTTTATATTCCACATATGAATGATATCATACAGTCCTTAGCTTGTTCTGACTGACTTATTTAGTTTAGCATAATATTCTTGAGGTCCATTTATGTTGTTGTAAATGGCAGTATTTCATCTTTTCTTATAGCTGAGTAATATTCCATCTTATTTATGTACCACATTTTCTTTATACAATCATCTATCAAACAGCATTTCAGTTGTTCCCATGCCTTGGTCACTGTGAATAATGCTACATATAGGCATGCACATATCTGCAAATAAATGTTTAAAAATCTTTCAGGCAGATACCCAGGAGAGGGATTGCTGAGTCAAATAGTCACTTTATTCTTAATTTTTTGAAAGAGCTCCATACTGCTTTTGATAGTGGCTGTACCAGTTTACATTTTTATTGGCAGTGAATGAGAATTCTTTTTTTTTCCCACAATCTCTCCAAAACTTGTCATTATTTTTCCTGTTGATATTAGCCATTCCAACAGGTGTAAGGTGGCATCTCATTGTAGTTGTGACTAGCATTTTCTTAATAGTGGAGTTGACCCTTTTTTCATATGTGTGAACATATGTATGTCTTCTTGGGAGAAGTTCAATCTTCTTCCCAGTTTTTTAATTCAACTGTTTGCTTGGTGTTGAGTTGTATGAGATTTTTATATATTTTGTATATTAGCCTCTTGTGGGAGCTGTTGTTTGCAAATATATTCTCCCATTTGTTTGGCTGCCTTTTTGTTTTGTTTATGGTTTCTTTTGTTGTGCAGAGCTTTTTAGTTTGATATAGTCCTGTTCATTTATTTTTGCCTTTATTTTCCTTGCCTGGGGGTCAAATTCATAAAATCTTCTCTAAGACCAAGGTTCATAAGTTTAGTACCTATGTTTTGTTCTGTGTAAGTTATTGTTGCAGATCTTATACATAGGTCTTTGATCCATTTTGAATTAATTTTGTACATGGGGACAAACTGTAATCTAGTTTTATTCTTTTGCAGGTGGCTTTCCAATTTTCCCAGCACCTTTTATTGAAGAGGATTTCTTTTCTCCATTGTGTGTTTTTGGCTTGAGGTCAAAAGTTATTTGTTTATATACATGTGGTTTTATTTATGGGCTCTCAATTCTGTTCATTGGTCTGTGTGTCTGGTCTTCTGCCAATATCACACTGTTTTGATTTTCTTTGCTCTGTAGTATAGTTTAAAATCAAATAGTGTGATACCTCCAGGTTTGTCTTTTTTATGAGGATTGCTTTGGCTATTTGAGGTCTTTTGTGGTTCCATACAAATCTGATGATTTTTTAATTGTTTAAAATGGTGTCATTGGGATTTTGATGGAGTTTATATTAAATCTGTATATCACTTTGGGTGATAATAGGCATTTTATTATGTTGATTCTTCCAATCCATGAACATGGAATATCTTCCCATTTCATGTGTCTTTTTCAATCTCTTTTAATAATGCTTTGTAGTTTTCAGAATATAGGTTCTTCACAGTCTTTGTTATTTATTCATAGATATTTTATTCTTTTGTTTGCAATGGCAAAAGTTTTATTTTTGTTTTCTATTTCTTTTTCTGAAATGTCCTTGTTAGTATATAGGAATGCAGTGGATTTTTGTACATTGATTTTGTATCATGTGATTTTATTGTATTTTTTATTCTTCACAACAGTCTTTTGGTAGAGTCTTTAGGGTTTTCTATATATAGAATCATGCCATCTGCAAAAAGGAACATTTTAACTTCTTCATTCTCAATTTGACTGCCTTCTCTTTCTTTCTCTTGACTGATTACTCTGACCAAGGCTTTCAGTACTATGTTGAATAAGAATGGTGAGAGTGGACATCCTTGTCTTATTCCTGATTTTAATTAAAACACTTTGTTTTCACCATTGAGTGTGATATTAGCTGAGCATTTGCTATATGTGAGAATGATGGTACAACATATCAAAACTTCTGGGAGGCAATGAAAGCAATAATAACATGGAGGTTTATATCATTACAGGCCTATCTCAAAACCAAGACAAATCTCAATTAAACAACTTAACACTATATCTTTAAAAACTAGAAAAAAGCAGCCTAAAGTCACACACACAAAAAAATTAAAATTCAAGCAGAATTGGATGAAATGAAGAATAAAAAGATTATACAAGAAATTAATACTACAAAGGCCTGGTTCTTTGAAAAGATTGATAAAATTGATGAACACCTGACTAGACTCATTAAGGAAAAAAAGACAAAAGACTCATATAAACAAAATTAGAAATGAAAGAGAAGTTACCAAAGACATCACAGACATACAAAGGATCATACTAGAATACTATGAAAGACAATATGCTACCAAATTCAATAAGCTAAAAGAAGTGGATAAATTCCTAGAAATATATAACCATTCTAGACTGAATAATGAACAACTGGAAAATCTAAATAGATTGATTAACAGTGAGGAAATTGATATAATCATCAAAAACCTTTCCGAAAATACATGTTTGGGTCCAGATGGCTTCATTAGTGAATTCTACCAAACCTTCAAATAAGATTTGATACCTATCACTCTCAACTCTTGCAAAAAATTGAAGAAAAGGCAATATTTCCTAAGGCATTTTATAAAGCCAACATAACCTGATACTGAAACCTGACAAGGATATCACACACACACACACACACACACACGCACACTACAGACCAATATCCCTGATGAATATCGATGCAAAAATCCTAAGCAAAATACTAGCAAATTGAATATAAAAATACAATAAAAAATACATCACAATCATGTAGGCCCTACATGATTTCAACTCCTTAACAGTTAAGAAGCAGTTGCACTTATACAGTCCTAAAATTATTCCAGCCCTTTGAAAGCAACCACAAGGTTGATGTGGCTCCCAGTGAAAATGAGTTTGACACCCCTGACATAGGGTTTATTCCAGGGGCACAAGGATGATTCAACATAAGCAAAGTGATCAATGAAATATAACACATTAACAAAGTAAAGGATAAAAGTCATATGATCTTTTCAATAGTTTGGAAAAGCATTTGATAAGATAAAATATCCATTTATGTTTAAAACAATCAATAAAATAGTTATAGAAGGAAAGTACCTCATCATAAAAAAGACCATGTTGTATATATGTTTTTTAAATTTAATACAAGAATAAAAGATTTCAAACAAAAATATATTTTTTTCTATATTTTGCATTTACCTATGTAGTTATTATTATTGGTGCTTTTTATTTCTATGTGTGAATTCAAGTTAGTTTTTGGTGTCTGTACATTTTATCATGAAGGACTCCCTGTAGTATTTCTTGTATGACATGGCTACTAGCAAAAAAAAAAAAATACCTCATTTTAAAAAATAAATCTTTTTTTATTATTGTTCATGTACAGTTGTCTGCCTTTTCCCCTCACCTCTCTCACTCACCCCTAGCCATCCCCCCTCCCTCCCCTGATTCCACCCTCCTTGGTTTTGTCTATATGTCCTTTATAGTCATTCCTGAAAACACTTCACCCTTTTCCCCCCATTAGCCTCTACCGTCTCCCCTCTGGTTACTGTCAGTTTGTTCTTAATTTCAATGTCTCTGGTTATATTTTGCTTGCTTGTTTGTTTTGTTGATTAGGTTCCTGTTAAAGGTGAAATCATATAATATTTATCTTTCACCATTTGGCTTACTTCACTTAGCATAATGCTCTTCAGTTCCATCCATGCTGTTGCAAAGGGTAGGAGCTCCTTCTTTCTTTCTGCTGCGTAGTATTCCATTATATAAATGTACCACAGATTTATTTATCCACTCATTTACTGATGAGAACTTAGGTGGCTTCCAGCACTTGGCTATTGTAAATTGTGCTGCTGTGAACACTGGGGTGCATAGGTTCCTTTGAATTGGTGTTTCAGGATTCTTAGGGTATAGTCCCAGCAATGGAATTGCCAGATCAAAAGGCAGTTCCATTTTTAGTTTTCTGAGGAAATTCCATACTGTTTTCCACAGTGGCTGCACCAGTCTACAATCCCATCAATAGGGCACTAGGGTTCCCTTTTCTCCACATCCTCTCCAACACTTGTTTGTTGATTTGTTAATGATGGCCATTCTGACAAGTGTGAAGTGGTGTCTCTTGTGGTTTTAATTTGCATCTCTTTGATGGCTAGAGATACTGAGCATCTTTTCATATGTCTCTGGCTCCTCTGTAGGCCCTTGGAGAAGTGTCTGTTCAAGTCCTTTGCCCACTTTTTAATTGAGTTTTTTTGTCTTCCTAGAGTGGAGTCCTGTGAGTTCTTTATATATTTTGGAGATCAAACCCTTGTCTGAGGTATCATTGGCAAATATGTTTTCCTATACTGTTGGTAAATAAATCTTGTTTTTCTTAATTAGTACTTCTTTTTTCAACTGCCCTTTTAACTATAAGAATCCTGTATAGCCATTCTATGAATTTCTAACAACTGTAAAATATAAGTTGGAAAATACTGTCCTATGTCCATTTTAGAGGTGAAATGTTCTATAAGTTAGAATGGCAAAAGGCATCTACTTAAATCAGTGATTATATTGAATAAAATCAAATCTAGCATTTGAAATTTTTCATATTTTATAAAATGTCATTACATTATGTTTAAGACCATCCCTGAGTGAAAACAGGACGTGCATATCAGTAGTAGAAAACTATTCAAATAAGCCCATTGCTTCCTTCTGCTGTGCATACAGTAGATAACTATATGACTTCCCCTATCATCCAATTGGTAAATTATTAATTTGAATTTCACTTCCAGGTCAGATGACTCTTATATTGTGAAATATTTCCAGTACATTGAAGAACATCACTTCAGAAATTTTAGATATTTATGAATTTTCTTTATGTTATGACTTTGTTAATGACAATAGTTATGGCACCTTTTTAAAGGAGTATTTTTAGTTACTATGTTCATCTTGTTGTTTTAAATGTTTGCAATTAATCAAAAGTAAAAATAAATGAGGGAATTTTAATTGTAACAAAAATAAGGAAAACAGATTTACTTAGTTTAGAAGGATAAAAATTCAGTTCGGTTTAAATGAGATATTTACAAGATGGTGTAGCTGAGCATTTACTGAACATTTGTCAAAGTCTCAGAGATTTGTTTCTCAGTGAGTGAAGATTTGGTAGTTATCTCAATTTGATATCAATTGGTGGTGATTTGCTGGTAATAACCAATTGATTTTACCTAGTGAAGGAAGATATCAAGAAAATAATGAGTGAAAGGACCCATGAAGTAGCTGCTCTCAGAGCCTGAGGTTGAACAGATCCCAGGAGGAAATGAGTAGATGGCTACAAGTAGCCAAGACTGATTACATTACTGGAAACAAGTATTCCAACTTGAGTTCTATCACTAACTAAAAGGTATGAAAAAATAACATGGTAAGACAGACTCTTAAACCAAGTGTGTGTTTATGCTCTCTTCCTACCAAGGATAAGAAAGAACTGTGTCTCATCACATACAGTGACCAGGTCTGCAGAGCTCTCATCCTGCTGATCAGAGAACAGGCAGATTCTTGATAGAATACATGCACTCTTTTCATTGTAAACTAACTGTAACTCCAAATGTAATATAATATTTTACCCTGGTGATTTCTTGTGTGTATATGTGCAGCCTCAACTTATGGACATTGCTACCAATCATTCTTCTCTTGAGATCAGGTACCCTTTTGAATAGAAGACATTCTATTATCTTTTCAAGTTAAAGAAAAACATCCCCTATCAGAAAGTCATTAGGCCAGCACTGAGACTAGCCAGTCCTTACCCTAATCTCTTCAAAAGAAGTAATATACATAAGAATTATATATAGTCAGAGCACAGCAGAAGGAAGCAATGGGTTAATTTTAGGAGGACCAGTAGTAATGTGTAAGCTGATCTTTGTAGGATGAGTAGGATGTTGACAGATGTATAAATAAAAATGACACTTTAGGGAGATGGATGTGTTTAAATAGTCTTCTACAACTTCAAGTGAATAGTAATTTAGGAACAGTGAATTAACTTCTGTAAGGAAAGTAGAGTGTACATGTACCAAGGAGAACTTCACCTGAGATCAAACTGAATATACAGATTGGTTTTAGAATTTTAAATGTCTTAGATACTAAGGTAAAAATAAACTTACAATCAACAGTAGAAGCCTCTAGCAGAGGTGGCCAACCTTTTGGCTTCTCTGGGCCACACTGGAAGAAGGATAGTTGTCTGGGGCCACCCTTTAGATTCATTGCGAAACATAATCACAAAAAATAATCTCAAAATGTTTTAAGTAAATTCATGATTTTATGTTGGGCCACATTCATAGCCATCCTGGGCTGCATGCAGCCTGCAGGCTGAAAGTTGGACACCTCTGCAAACTTTTTTGAGTATGATTAATATGATGAGAGACTTATTTGGGCCAGACAAGCCTGGTACCAATGCAAAGCATAGTGTTTGAATGAAATGGAACAAATAAAGGCCACTGTGACAGCCAAAATAATAAAAAATAAAGATAAAAATAAGAGATGAAATATCTTGAGATATGACATGACAGAGAAACAGAGAAAGGGGGAAATAACAGGGACATTTTGGAAATAGTATCAGTAAGATGTGGTTTTGGATTATGGGGGAAAAAGTGTTAACAATGATATAAATGTCTATATTTTATAAATGAGCTATATTTTTCCTGATTTGGAACTTTAAAAAACTGGAACATGTTTGTGGGGATACAATTCAGTTATTTGTGTATGTTCAGTTAAAGGTACATAAAGAATTAGCAGACATAAATGCCCAAAGAGAAATGGAACACCATATGAAGCTGATACAGGAACAAGGTTACCTGGACATGTCCAGAGTCACTCATCTGGACATGCATACACAGGGAGCCTTGTTTCCATAGTAAAGAATCACTGTACCACACAAGTATAACTTATTTGTTTTGTCTTCTCTCTATCTACAGTGGTTATCTCATTAATGCCTAAATTATCCGTCAATGATAACTAAGAAAGTGATGTAGTACAGAGTGTCAGGTGCAGTTTTGATATTTCTTTTAAAAATAGATAATCTGTTAATATTTTTTCTAGCTGATGAAGGTGGCGTCATTTTACTAAGTATTATTGAAAAGAAAAAGACTCCACTTACAAATATGTCTTTAGCAAATGTCGTGGTAGAAAAACATACATCAACATTCCTATTTTAACCCAATATACATATTTTTGTGTTTGGAAAAGAGATATGCTAATCATTTACCGTTTCAAATAATTCAGTTTTTATTTGCGTGCTAAAGCTTATTAGCTGAATGTTCATCATTTTGTGTGCTTGTCAGTATATTTGTGGTAGTTACTAGCCTCCCACTTGAACACTTCCTAAATTCAGCATTTTGTGTCCACCGATCACAGCGTAAAGCCTAGGTGTCACAGATGTGAAATATCATTGGGAAGACCGGATATACATCCCACATTCATTTCAGAATACAGCCACTGCTTTACTCTAAATTTCATTTCTTCTTTCAAGGAAATTCTTTATCCATTGTAATCAAAAAGAGCCCTCAAGCACAGAAAGCCCCCCACCGTCAGCTCTATTCAGTACCCTTTCATTTGTTGAAACATATTGCCAGCGCAGCCCTTCAAAAATTGTGAAGGTGAAAAGGTTTATCTTTAGAAATCTCTGAGTCTGACTTTTGGTGTGTAATCCTCTTCTAATTCCCAGTGGATGTCCGATGTCCTTCGTGGTGACACCTTTTAACAGGTCTTATTCTTAGCTTCACTTCCCCATGAAATATATTTTTTATATTTTTATGTCCATTTCCTGAGGACCACATGCTAGGTTAAGATGGTTCTCTTGATGACAGGAATAGTGTGTATGTATGTATGTGTGTATGTGTATATGTACATCTCTATATCCATCAGAATAATTAGCACAAACCAGACACAAAGTAATTGCATTGAATGAAGAAATGAAATAATGAATGTTAGATGTGAACGGTCAGTGTTTTCCCTGAAATATATTCTACCCCATGCTTCCTGAACATTCTTTTCTATGTAAATTCTGCTTTTTTTTCAGTGTTGTCTACTCCCCTCAGGATTGGGAAAGTAACTATAAAAATGTTGCAATGTAAATAAGCACAGTATTCATAGGAAGTTACCAGGAATGGAGAAATATCCAGGTGTGTGACACTACATTGCACACCCAGAGGAGAACTAATCAGACCTGAAGCCTTTGATTAATAGATCTAACTAGGAGGGCCATTTAAAAATGAGAAAAACAATAATTCTAAAATGAGGATATTGTTACTATTTAAAATATGACCAATTTTATTTCTCAAAGTTTTATTAATATCTCTGATGTTGATCAGTCAAATTACCCTCTTATTCTCCTGATAGTGAGTTATATTTAACTATATTGGCATACATTTAGGTTAAACTAGTTTCAGGTATATGAAGAAAAATTCTGAATGGAAAGTTTAAATAGCAGTGAAATTACTATAGACTAAATTTTTTAAGCTAGCAAATTTTAGAAAGGTTGCTATTAATATCTGTCCTTTTACATAACAAAACAAAACAAAACATTTTGATTTGTTTTCCTACCTTCTATAGCCTTAGGGGTAATATTGATTCCAGCAAGACCCATGTAGGGCAAAAAGGAATTCCAAATTAAATGCTGAATCTAAGTAATCAGATGTAGTTTTCCTAATCATATTTTGTTGGTTTGAATTAAATAGAAATATTTTAAGTGCATTGCTTTAACATGTTTATATTGTTTCTTTATTATTTATCCACTTTTTTCTTATACTACCTTCCCTTTGTTGTAAGAGCTTGGGAGTCATACAGAAGCAAAAAGAAAATATGGTCACCGTTTGATGTAGAAAAGTCAAATTACCGTGTGTGTGTGTGCGTGTGTGTGCACAGCCAAGTCCATCTTTTGTGGTCAGCTACAAAGTAGCTCATTGAACAGTTGCCAGAGAGATCTAAGGTACTCTCTTCACTGAGCCTGGAAGACTTTCTTTGATTTCTTTTGGCCAGCTAAGAAAAGTTCATAGATTTTTGTTCACATACGTTGTTTCCTTTATTGCATCCCTGATAAATGCTTTGATCATTAGTATCAACAGAACAGGTTGTAGTAATTTACTAAAATTCACATGAGAGGGCCAACCCAGGGAATTTATTTACTTTCTGAATGCACATTACATTTCCTCCCTGAAGCAATTTCATGTCCCAGGAGTTTTTCTTCTCATTATGAACTATTTCCCTATCTGCTGACTACTGTAGATTAGTCAAAAATAAAAGCTTCTGTAGAAGCAAATTCCTTTAAAAAACTATACAGATATCATATTTCAATATTATTTTTTATCTAAATGAATCACTAAATTAATTTCACAATGGTAATGAAGAAGGAAAGTGATCAATAAAAGTGTCTTGAGTCTCACAAAAAGGACATGCTCCTTAATTAAAAGCCTATATTAAATTATATACAAACACTAATGAGTATGTCACTTATGACTATCAGAGAGTTAATGTGTTTTAACTTATAATATTGAAATTACATTTATTAATATATTAATATTATGATTAATGTTAATATTTTTGGAGAGTGAAGTAAATTTTAGTTTCAGCCTAATCATTTAGGTATAATTTAAGATTTCACAGATAGTTTATTATGAGTTAATCCCAATCTGTTTATATTACAAGCAACAAAGCAGTAATAATGAACAAACAAATCATTTGTCAATTTTATAAGAGCTCCTTTGATGGTACTTGTGTTCTTGGCTTTTTTCATACAATCTAAGTTTTTCATATTTGTATATTTCTGTTCCATAATAGGATTTTTAAATATATGGATTGTCCATTTGTTTATAATTTGAAATAATAGTTACTGATTTTATACTTTTAACATGAAAACTTACCATTTACTAAAATATAGTGCTTCCCCTCATCACTTTAATCAATTTATTCAAAATAATATATAAATCAAAGCAATAGCTATTCCCATGATGACTAAATCTCTACTTATTCTTTAACAAAAATCAACTTGGTGATTATTCAATGTATTTTACCTATATCTTTAATTTGAGTTTAGTATTTTTCATATCAGAAAATTTCAATATTATGGGATTACTAAAAAATGTGTAAAAATGCATTTTGAACTTCCTAGTCAAGCTAATGTTCTACCATGGAGCATTTATTATTTTTAATTAAATTTATTTGGGTGACATAGGTTAATAAGATCATATAGCTGTCAAGTGTACAGTTCTATGATACATCATCTATATATATAGCGTTGTGTGTCCACCACCCAAAGTCAAATCATATATTTGACCCCTTTACCCTTTACTAACCCTCACCCCCCTTCCCTCTGGTAACTACCATACTGTTGTCTATGTCTGTAAGTTTTTGTTTCTTTGTTTTTCTTGTTTGTTTATTTGTTCCTTTCAGTTCTATATTCAATATATGGATGAGATTATATGGTCCTTAACTTTATCTAGACAAGCTAACTTTACATGTTAAACCATTACAATTTTTTTCTCATTCCTATGTTATTGTTTTGAATAACTGTACCTATGTAGGAAAAGAAACAAAGAAATGCATCTGCTTTAAAGACCTTATATTTTTTGTTCAAAATCCTATATTCATTTAGTAAAAAATTACAACTATTTAAGATAAATCAGTCACTTTGTGAGGGCATGCAAATGTTAAATAAGTGACTAAGGCAGTTTCTGCCCAATGTATACAAGTAATAATTAGACCAAGACATTGACAAAATTAATTCTGATATGGCAAAAGGTACTAATAATTTAAAGAAATTCTTGTGGAATCCAAAGAATTAAGA
The DNA here is from genome assembly GCA_004024845.1 of Tonatia bakeri. Lineage (NCBI taxonomy): Eukaryota > Metazoa > Chordata > Mammalia > Chiroptera > Phyllostomidae > Tonatia > Tonatia bakeri. The sequence goes on from PVIA01006798.1 coordinate 71,404, forward strand.
ATATATTTTATTATGTACACTGTTTAAAAGTTAATTAATTACTTTTTCTATTATCTAAAGCATGTTATAAGAATATAGTAGTTGGAGTTTTTATTAGACATCTGGAAGTACTTGTCATTTCCAATGTGGGTGGGCTCTTCATTTATTTGTTTTTAGAGTTCAAGGAAAAGGTTATAATGTCAAAAATGCTGATAGAAAATAGCAAAACTTACTAAAGCATTGAAAAATAAGCAGTCAGTGAAAGGGAAAAGAATTTAAACTAACTTACAGATGTCAAAAGTGTGATATTAATTGATTATTTCATATCAAAAGCATCTAATTAGATAGATAAGTATTCTCATACAGATTATTGGATGCTGATAGAACTCTATGAAAACAATTGTTTATTAATTTTGATAGAACTCTATTAGAATACTTGTATATTAGATGATTTTTTATTGAATCCATTGGGGTGATATTCATCCACAAAACCATAAAGGTTTCAACTGTACAGCTGGACAAAATATTATCTGTATGTACTCTGCATCTTACCTTTCATGACAGCATGGATGAACCTGAAGATTATTATGCTAAGTTAGATAAGCAAAAAGACAAATACCACCATTTGATTTCAATTATATGTGTGCTCTAATGAACAGAATAAACTGAAGAACAAAAATAGAAACAGAGACATGGATGCATGGAATAGAAAGACAGCTGTCAGAAGGGAGGGTGGTGGGGGAGGCTGGTTGAAAGAGGTGAAGGAATTAGATGATTTAAAAAAAACTCTATGAGAACAGTTGTTTATTAAATGATGATTACCATCAGACAGATGCAAATTAACACCACAGTGAGATGTCACCTCACACCTATCAAAGGTTACCATCAATAAATCAACAAAGAAGTGTTGGTGAGGATGTGGAGAAAAGGTAACCTTAGTGCAGTGTTGGTGGGAATGCACACTGGTGAAGCCACTGTGAATCACAGTATGGAGAAACCTAAAACATTTTAAAATGCACAAAAATGCCTTTGATTTCTGAATATCGCTTTTATACACCAACAACAAAATATCAGACATAGAAATCAGGGAAAATATTTCATTTGCTATGGCAACAAGAAAAATAAGTTACCTAGGAATAAATCTAACTGAGGAGGTAAAAGACTTGTACTCAGAAAATTATGCAATACTGGAGAAAGAAATTAAGGAAGACACAAATAAATAGAAGCATATAGCATGTTCATAGATTGGAAGAATTAACATCATCAAAATACCCGTACTACCCAAAGCAATTTATAGATTCAACACAGTCCCTACTAAAATACCAATGACATTTCACAGATCTAGAACAAACATTTCAAAAATTTATATGGAACCATAAATGACTCAAGATAGCTGTAGCAATTCTGAGAAAGAAGAACAAAGTAGGAGGGATACCTGTTATGAAACTATATTACAAGGCCACTGTAATCAAAACAGTCTGATATTGGCTTAAGAACAGACACATACATCAATGGAAAGGAATAGAGGGCCCAGAAATAAACCCAAGTCCCTATGATCAATTAATACTGGACAAAGAGAACAGAAGCATAAAATGGAGTAAAAATAGCCTCTGCAACAAATGGCATTGGGAGATCTGGACAGATATGTGCAAAAAAATGAAACTCAACCATCAACTATGTCATTCAGAAAAATAAACTCAAGGTGAATAAAAGACTTAAATACAAGTTGTGACACCATAAAAGTCTTAGCGGAGAACATAGGCAGAAAAATATCTGATATTCCATACAACAGTATTTTCACCAATATGACCCCTAGAGCAAAGAACATGAGGAAAGAATAAACAAATGGGACTCTACCAAAATAAAAATCTTCTGCATGGCTAAAGAAAACATCAGCAAAATTAAAAGGGAACCAACCATATAGGAAAATATATTTATGATACCTCGGACAAGGTTTTGGTCTCCAAAAGATATAAAGCACTCCACACCAGGAAGACAAGCAATCCAATTAAAAAAATGGGCAAAGGACCTGAACAAACATTTCTCCAAAGAAGACATACTGAGGCCCCAGAGACATACAAAAAGGTGCTCAGCATCACTGGCCATCAGAGAGATGCAAATTAAAACCACGAGAGACACCACTTCACACTTGTCAGAATGGCCATCATTAACAAATCAACAAACAAGTGTTGGAGAGGATGTGGAGAAAAGGGAACCCTAGTGCACTATTGATGGGATTGTAGACTGGTGCAGCCACTGTGGAAAACAGTATGGAATTTCCTCAGAAAACTAAAAATGGAACTGCCTTTTGATCTGGCAATTCCATTGCTGGGACTATACCCTAAGAATCCTGAAACACCAATTCAAAGGAACCTATGCACCCCAGTGTCCATAGCAGCGCAACTTACAATAGCCAAGTGCTGGAAGCCACCTAAGTTCTCATCAGTAAATGAGTGGATAAATAAATCTGTGGTACATTTATATAATGGAATACTATGCAGCAGAAAGAAGGAGCTCCTACCCTTTGCAACAGCATGGATAGAACTGGAGAGCATTATGCTAAGTGAAAGCCAAGTGGTGAAAGACAAATATATGATCTCACCTGTAAGTGGAACCTGATGAACAAAACAAACAGGCAAGCAAAACATAACTAGAGATACTGAAATAAAGAACAAACTGACAGTAACCAGAGAGAAGGGAATGAGGGATAATGGGGGTAAAAAGTCGAAGGGTTGTCAAGGAATAGCTATAAAGGACTCATGGACAAAGCCAAAGGCTGGTAGAATGGGTGATCAGTGGTGGATGAAAAATGTACAAATACCATTGTACAACTCAATAAAATAAAAATGACAAAATAATTTGCAAAATTGCATTTATAAAGTCAATGAACATATTTATAGTTAATGTACTATTATTAAAAGTTACTATTTCCAAGAGGATTAATGTAATTCTATTTGCATCATCATTGTGGAATTATCTCACAGAGATAAACTATCAAAACTTTGGTGATTATTAAAAATACATTCCTTAAAATTCCTTAAAATACATTCAATATGTTGAAATTCATATTAGATCATTATGTTAATTTCTCTATTTTCAAGCTAATTTTTGCACTGCTGATTTCCTTTATGCATTCATTCTGGAGGCATTATATACCTATTATTGGCTATAATTTAGGTGCTGGGAACACAAAGATTAATACTCTTAAATATATCCAGTTAAATGTAGGGACAATGAATTGTTGTTAATAAAATTTAATCAATATATGCCAGAAAATTGAGTAATTAATTTTACTTTAATTCACTTTTTTATAGGAATTACTTTATATCATTTGTTACAGAATTACTTTGACTTTTCACCTAATTTCAGTGGCAGAAAGTTTAAAATATGAATACTTTAATATGGATGAGTTAAATCCCTTCCCATATGAAAGTCAGAGTCTTAATTTCTGCAGCATAACGTAAGCCATAAGTTTTCATATGATTATAGAATCTCAGATACTCTAGATAAACCTTTGGAGTATAGTTTATCCAGCGTTATAATATATGTTGGTGTTTCTCCTATAACCTCCCCTTTGGGGATGAGGAGGGACTAGGAAGGTTGATTTTGGTATTTGAAATATGGATGACAGGAGGCAAAGAAAAGTGAATGAGAATGGGTTTAGAAGACAAATAGCTTTTCCTCTCAGTTTTGCTGAAGGCTGGCTTGATTATTGGTATAAGCCAATATAATTCAAATAATGAAATATAAAAATAGCAGTGACTTTAGAATAAATTGCTGGGCACTTGGATTTGAAAGCCCCCTTCTTTGATTTAATGCAGTTGAGTGCTGCATGTATATTAAAGGAGATGAATAAACTACTGCATGCTTTTTTGTAAGCTTATTATTTCTATATTCCCCCATTAGTAATTTTAGGTGACTAAAAAAAGATGACTTAATATACAGTATTCATTCATATGATTTTCAATTACATCATGATTGCTTTTATTGTAGTGTTAAAATATTAGAAGAGTTCTCAGTAAGGTGTGTAGTTTAGTTCTCTGCTTGTTGCAAGGAATATGCTTAACCACACTGAAAAAATAATTACAAATAGGTGTCATGTGAACCATTCTCTCCTGGAGACACTGTTCCTTATAAAGAATGACTTCCTTAAAAATCTCCAGTGACTGTATGTTAACTGCAGAATTAAGACCAAATTTAGTGAGCTGATATTCCATTCAATGTCTCCATAATCTACACCCAGTCACTTTTTAAAAACCTATTTAAATGAAATACATTAGCTACTGATATGGGTCTATTCATACTTTTCCCAAAGTCAGATTTATTCATGGCTAAATTTGCTACATTCATTTCTGACTTCATTATTTTGCTCGCATTGATTTCTCTAATTGAATTCCTTCTGTTCTCTTTCTTCCCAGTGTAAATTGTAATAGGTTTCAATATCTACTTAAATATTACCTTCTTAGACTCTTCCTGCCGTTCTCTGTTGCACAGTCCTTTATAGTCCATTCATCTGGATATCAACACTGCAACATCTATTAACATTCTATCAAGTGCCAATTTAGGGGAAAAGTCCCTATATTCTATACTTACTCAATATCATTGGAAATAATAGCAGCAATATCAAAGGGGATTGTTGTGAGGATTAAACTAACTAATACAAGGAAAATATAAACATGCTACAAATGCAGCTGCTGTTATTAATGCTATTTTTAGCTATGTACCAACATGCTATTGCCTTATATTTTTTCTTAGCTATAATAATCTTTTATATATGTAAGTGACATTTCTCCAACTAGAGTTCAGACTACTTAAGGCTAAATAAAATATATGAAATACAGTCATCCCTCATTATACCGCAGCCCACTTATTGCAGTTTCACTGTACTGCATGTTTTTTTAAAACAATATCTAATTCTGTATCACGGAGTTTTCCCTATACTGTAATGTGCTTTTTGGCTGTGCAGTACATCCATCTCATCATCATCACCTTCATCGCCATCAGTACTGCACGGCTACATAATTCATGATCTTCATCATTCAAGTTGTAGTATACTTCACTGGGCAGTACCCATATAGAGTTTTTTATATTGTTAAAATTACGTAGGTCTAAGAGTGTAGAAAGTGTTTAAGAGCATATGAAGTGTTTATAAGAGTGCGAGAAAGGTAAATAAGAGAGTGGGAAAGGTTTATAGGAGTGTAGGAAAGGTTTATAAAGCCTTAAAATATATATAAATAATAAAATAAATATAACACCGCTACTTCATGGATTTTTACCTATCGTGGGGGTCTCTGGAACATAATTCCCACAATAAGTGAGGAGTCACTGTAATTCTTTGATATTCTAAACTGTTTTGCATGTGACATAGGATTCCAAAATAGTCTGCTCAGTCAACAAGTGTAAATATGAATGAAGGCCAAAAAAATGGACATTCTTGTATTCCAGTTTGCCCATACAGATTAATCCTATTTTTTAAAAGATTTTATTTATTTATATTTAGAAAGAGGGGAAAGGAGAGAGAAAGAGAGGTAGAGAAACATCGATATGTGTTTGCCTCTTGCACATTCCATACTGGGGACCTGGCCTGCAATCCGGGCATGTGACCTGCCTGGGAATCAAACTGGCAACCCTTTGGTTTTCAGGCCAGCACTCAATCCACTGAGGCACATCAGCCAGGGTAAACTTATTTTCTTTAATCATTTTTCTTCAGATATGTTTTTTAATAATGATTTTATTTTATAAATTTTGATTATTATATAATGTATTATAGATTATTTCCTTTGTGTCACCTATATAAATGTAAATGAAGGGTAAATGTTTCTTATGTACTATCAATTAGAAAAATTTAACAGCATTATTAATTAAATGTTAAACTTCACAAATTTTAGTTAACTTATAATTAAAATATTTTACCCTGGAGCAAAAAAAAAGTGTAGTTACTGTATATTATGTGGCTTAAGTAGGATGTTTACTTATTTATAATAATGTAAGCTCTGAAAGTGGATTTAACCAAGTTATGAAATTAATAAAATGTCATAATTTATTAAATTTATACTATGTTAAAAACATTAACCTGCAAGATTGGGTTGAAGATTTCCCACAGGTTACTTGCGTTGGTGAGCAGGCATGCCTTGAGCTGAAAGTGTTGAAGAACCAGGGTTGTGGAGGAGGTTGGGGAAGAAGAGGTGAGGAGAATAGAACAAAATTTCACAAAATGCTTGTGAAATTCTTTTGGGATTGCTTGGTTATAAGCATTGCCTCCTACTTTATGAAACTATTTCTTATCATTTTTATACATTTGTCAATTTTAAAATCAATAGTCAGAAATTTAAAATATATTAATATATGCAAATAAATACAAGAAGAAACAGTGAAAATATATGATAGTGCTGGGGAATGTGTGTTCAAGGCATAAGCTGGACCGGGAGACAGCGCTTCTCCCTTCATCCTTGTACTCTGTAAGCACCATCACTGTAGGCTAAAAGCATGAGGTAGGCCCTCTTTGGTACCTCCCCAACCTTGGCATAACCCTTTATCCTCTCATTTCATCCTTTCACAGACCAACTAGCTTTCTTGCTCTTCCTTCTTTTTCTCACAATTTGACACACTCATATAACATACCAGTGTAAATGTATACTCTGAGAACATTTGAATTTTCACATTCTTCAGCATAAAATCTTGGGAAATTAAAGGCATCAAATAGCAAGGGATAGTGAAGATGTCATACTCAACAATCGTAAGAACAAAAACTTTTATGAAAAATGTATGCCTACTTATGCATAAAACAAACTTAAATATTGACTTAGCAAACATTCTGGCAACTTTTTTTGTCTATAAACTAATAAATGACTTTAAATAATTTTAACATGCATCCATAACCCCAAGAAGTTAAATATGCATTATTTTTTGTTTACCTGTGAAACATCCAACATTAAATAGATATGTAGATAGACACGTAGATAGAAGACTGTATTTCACCTGCTTGCAACTTCAGTTCCAGTCTCTACATTTGTCCACTGTGCTTTGTACTCTAGGACTTTAGACTTGTATCATCTCATTGATGGGCCCTCTTTCCCTCTGGATTCCAGTGGATTTTCTCTAAGAGGATCAAGGGCAAAAAACTGGAAGGGGGCAAGAAAAAGTAATTTTGGATTATTTATCTCTCTGGCACTCAGTCTGCAGAGACTCAGCAGGCTGCCTGTTTCCCTTAACCAAAGGTCTCAGCGCCTGTCATGTAGCTCACTCAACTAAATCCTTTTTTTTCATCAGATTCCAGTAACTGCTCACCCCCTTCTCAGCAAAAAGTGTTAAAGGGGCCCCTTTGTAACTAAACCTGGAGCTCTCTGCCTTCCCTTATAGTTCCATGTTTTGCACATATATTGTAAATAGTCCCTTTGACAATTTTTCTTAAAGTATACTAATCTCAATGTTCTATCAGTTTCTGCTGGAATGGAAGTACCACAGATGCATAGATAGAGTTCTACATCAATGGAATCTATGGCACTAGTGGGATTATATTTTTAAATCTCCACTTTGTCTATTTCTAGTGATGTTTCCACATTTTTTATGCATTTATCTTCTATTTAATTACTGCAAATATTAATAAGTATAACACTAAGAAAAATAGTTAATAGTCATTGTGTATTAGCTATCAGGCATTGCATTAGAAGGTTTGAGCATATTAGCTTACAGCAGCCCTATGAAGTAAGTACTATAATCATTCTCCTTTAAAGATGAAGACAGTGAGACTTGCAGAGGTCAAGTGACTTTTTCAAGGTCACACAGCTGGTAAGTAGTAATGAAAGTGAGACTTAAACCAAAGCAGCATGACTTCAGGCTTTAACTACTGTACAGTATCGTGGAATATTAATGTCCTTTACTGGATGAGTATGAGAACAGACAGAATAGAATTAATTAGGAAAGAAGTATTTAGAACAATATAGTTGCCTATTGCAGATGTCACATAAATGTTAAAATTTTCATGTGAGTTGAATTGTAGTGATAGCTATAAAAGAGAGTAGCACTTTGAACAATTTTTTTTCAAAGAATGTGAAGCAGTTTAACATGCAGTAATGTAACATGCATAAAAGGTATGAAATTTTTAAAATTTAAAAAACTACTCAGCACTTAAAAAAACCTTCTATCTGTATTTTTAGAAGCCATTAAAATATTGTTAAAATAGTAAAATACTGTTGATTCAAGGCCCATAAGAAAACTGAATCACACTTACTGGCATTTTGTACAGAATTTCCTCTAACTACTTGATGATCTTATCTGCTATCATATAAAGTGTGGAAAGTATATTTATTTTCCTAAAAAATGATTTAAAAGAAGAATATCATAAAACTTCAAATCTTACAGCAATAAGCAATAAACCTATATGGGAATATAGAGAATATATTTTCTGCAAAAGGTTTCATCCTATCAGATTAAGAAATTCATAGGCAAAGTTATGGCCTATGTAATATCACTCCCATGTAATGAAAATAGGGTGTCTTGTGCTTCTAATCTTTAATTTTCTTGTTGAACTTAGGCCAGAGAGGAAACATTAATTCACAATACTATTATGTTCAGCTGAACTGATTATTTTTGGATAAACACTGAATAGGCATAAATATATCTTTTTGTAATGGGGCAGAATAGTATTTACATTGGCCATATTAGCTAGTACAGCCACTATTTAATCAAGGAGGAAGCATATAGTCTAAACCAAATGTTTAAATATTTTGCTTATCTCACAGGGGAAATTTGTATGTATGAGGAATGACAAGAAGCATAGTAGATGAACTTCAGAGTTCCAAACTAAATAGTTGTGAGTCTTAATTTTAGGCTTAGAATCACTGAAAGAAAGTACATGTTCTTAACTTTCCAGTGGATTGAATAAAAAGTACTTTTTAGACTGCATCAGCTTTTCACATTTTTGAACATTAGTTATGAACAAGTATGTTCTGAAAGTTAAAAATGAAATGTTTTGTTTAAGAAAAAAAGTAAAAACAACCCAGCAGCAACAACAAAATAATAATAAAGCCCCTTACCACTGGGAGTGGTTGGGGAAGCCTTACTCTATTTCAGGGTTAGGAGAAACAATGGATACTATCAAAAGTTCAAGATTACAGACATGGAGAGGTACACAGTCTGCACACAGCAGAAATGTTCGGACCTCCATTCCCTGCCTCCCTCGCCTTCTGCACACACTTCCCTACACAAGAACACACTCAGCTGACTACACATAAGTCAATGCCTTCTGAATTGTGGCTTCCATCTTGGTTTCCCTGCTGCAGAGACAAATTAAGAAGTTAAAAAGTGCCTGTATTCTTCTGTTTTAAACAATAGCAACTTGAACCTGGAAAGCTGATGAGCAGTTATCCTATTTCAAACTCTCTAGGAATAGCCTGAATTCTCAGGATAGTCTGTTTGAATACTTAAATAACCTTTGCTGTCAAACAGTTTCTTATTTCTGAACTCTTCATAGTGACACCTAAGCTTATTTTCTCTTGTTATTGTCAGTCACCTGAAAAATAGCTGATCATTTTCTGTCTGAAAGTCCTTTCAGTTTAGTTTAGAATGAATTCTTTTCACTGTTGCCTTTTCCAGAATGAGAAATTCAATTGTTCTGGTTCTTTTTTTTTTTTTTTTTTTTGATATTTCACCTCTTTATATCTAGTTGAAACTGTTTATCTTGTTTATGTTTTTATTTGTTTGGATAACATCCAGAATTCTGAGTTTGAGTGCTGTGCTTGTTTTCTGTATATACTGAGTTCCTTAACTTTATTCTGTAATATTTTGTGTTTCTGGATTAGCTTGCTATCCAAACTAAGGTTTTTCTGAAATATCTTAATATTAATCTTTCTCCATATTGTATTGTTAAATATGTTCAATTAAACATCTTCCGTAGTGGCTGTACCAGTACACATTCCCACAAGCAGTGAATGAGGCTTTCTTTTGCTCCATAACCTTACCCACACTTCTTATTATTTGTCTTGTTGGTAATAGCCATTCTGACAATTGTAAGGTGGTATCTCATTGTCATTTCTATTTACATTTCCTTAATATCTAGTGAAGTTGAACATCTTTTTGTATATTTGTTAGCCATATATGTGTCTTCTTGGGAGAAGCTCAGAAGTGTCTGCTCAGGTTCCTCTGCCCACTTTTTTTTTTAGTTGTTCAAGTACAGTTTTCTGTCCTTTACCCCCATCCCAGCCCACCCCCCAGCTCTTCCCTCCTCCCTCCAGTCTCCACCCCCCTTGTTTATGCCCGTGTGTCCTTTATACTTGTTCCTGCAAACCCTTTCCTGCTTCCCCTGAAATTCCCTCCTCTCCCGTCTGATCACTGTCAGCCTGTTCTCTATTTCAGTGTCTTTGGTTATGTTTTGCTTGTTTGTTTGTTTTGTTGATTAGATTCCTGTTAAAGGTGATTGTTTTTTTTGCTCTTTGTTGAGTTGTATGAGTTCTTTATATATTTTGTATATTAACACCTTGTCAGAGCTGTTGTTTGTAAATATCTTCTCCCATTTGGTTGGTTGCCTTTTTGTTTTGTTCATGGTTTCTTTTGTTTGTGCAGAGCTTTTTAGTTTGATATAGCCCCATTTATTTTTGCCTTTACTCCCCTTGCCTTTGGGGTCAAATTTACAAAATGTTCTCTATAACCAAAATCTGTAAGTTTAGTACATATGTTTTCTTCTACAAAGTTCATTGTTTTAGCTCATGTTTAGGTCTTTGATTCATTTTCAATTCATTTTTATACATAATGACAAACTGTAATCTATTTTAATTTTTCCATGTGATTTTCCAGTTTTCACAGCACTATCTATTGAGGAAACTTTCTTTCCTCCATTGTATACTTTTAGCTCTTTGTCAAAAATTATTTGCCCATATACATGTGGTTTTATTTCTGGGCTCTCCATTCTACTTCTTTGGTTCATGTGTCTATTTTTCTGCCGATATTACATTGTTTTGATCATCTTAGCTTATAGTATAATTTTTCATTATATTTATTGGGGTGATACTGATTAATTAAATTATATAGGTTTCAGTGTAATTTAAAGTCAGGTAGTGTGATACTCCGGCTTCATTCTTTTTTCTCAGGATTGCTTTGGCTATTCAGGTTTTTTGTGGTGCCATACAAATCTAATGATATTTTTTATTCTATTTCTTTACCAAATGACATTAGGATTTTGATGGGGATTGTATTGAATCTGTATATTGCTTTGGGTAATATGGCCATTTCAATTAACTATGTTGATTCTCCCAATCCATAAACATTGAATATCTTTTTGCTTCATTGTCCCTTTTTCAATCTCTTTCTAATTTATTTTATTGTATTTTTTACATTACCATTTATCCTTCTCATTCCACACCCCCACAATCACCATGCTGTTGTCCATGTCCATGAGTCCTTTTTCCTTTTTGCTCAATCCCTCCACCTTCTAACACCCTTCTCCTAGACTGTCAGCCTACTATGAGTCTGCCTCTGTTTCGCTTGTTAGTTTATTTTGTTCATTAGATTCCACATGTGAGGGAAATCACATGGTATTTGTCTTTCTCTGACTGGCTTATTTCATTTAGCATGATGTTCTCTGGGCCCAGCCATGCTATTGCAAAAGGTAAATTTTTCTTGTTTACGGTGAAGCAGTATTCCCTTGTGTAAATATCCCATAGCTGTTTCATCCACTCATCTATTGGTGGACACTTGAGCTCTTTCTGTATCTTGGTGATTGTAAATAACGTTACAATGAACTTTATTGTCTTTCAAATTAGTGTTTCAGGTTTCTTCAAATAACTTCGCAGAAGTAGAATCACTCCATCATAAGGCAGTTCTATTTTTAATTTATTGAGGTATCTCCATACCACACTGCTTTCCACAGTGACTGCACCAGTCTGCATTCCCATCAACAGTGCAAAAGCGTTCCCCTTTCTCCACATGCTCATCAGCATTTGGTGTTTGTTGATTTATTCATGATAACTATCCCGATGGGTATGAGGTGATATCTCATTGTGGTTTTAATATGCATTTCTCTGATGAATAGTGATGTTGAACAACTTCTATATGTCTATTGGCCATCTGTATGTCCTCTTTGGAGAAGTGTCTATTTAGGTCCTTTGCCCACTTTTTAATTGAATTGTTTGAGGGGTGCAGTTTGGTGTTGGGTTTTATAACCTCTTTATAAATTTTGAATATTAACTCCTTTTCAGATGTATCAGAGAATATGTTCTCCCAGTCAGTGGGTTGTCTTTTTATCTTGTTGATGGTTTTCTTTGCTGTGCAAAAATTTTTTAGTTTGGTGTAATCCTATTTGTTCATTTTCTTTTGTTTTCCTTGCCTGAGGAGATATGACAAATAAAATATTGCTATGAACAATGTCCAAGATCTTACTCCTGCTTTCTTCTAGGATTTTTATGGTTTTGGGTCTTTTAATAATGCTTTGTAGTTTTCGTTATATAGGTCCTTCGCATCTTTGTTAAGTTTATTACTAGGTATTTTATTCTTTTGGTTGCAATTGCAAAAGGAATTGGTTTTATTTTTCCATTTCTTTTATGAAATTTCATTGTTAGTATACAGGAAAACAGTGGATTTTTGTGTACATTAATTTTGAATATAGAAAACTCTATTGAACATATTTCTGGAAGTTCTAGGCAGAGCAATAAAGCAAGAGAAAGAAATAAAAGACATTCATATTGGGAATAAAGAAGTAAAAATGTCACTTTTTTTGTCACTTTTTGTAAATGACATAATTCTGTATATAAAAAAGTTTCCATTATTATGGAGTTTTAAGAGTTCTATATATATCTTAGATAACAGTTCTTAATCAGATGTGTATTTTGCAAATATATTCTCCCAGTCTGTGGCTTGTCTTCTCATTTTCTTGGAATGATCTTTGCAAAGAAGAAATGTTTAATTTTAATGAAGTCTAGTTTATCAGTTGTTCCTTTCATGAGCTGTGTGTTAGTGTTGAATCTAAAAGCAATTGCCATACCCAAGGTCATCTAGGTTTTCTCCTATATCTTGTAGGAATTTTATAGCTTTACATTTTGCATTTAGGTCTGTGATCCATTTTGAATTAATTTGGGTATAGAGGGTAAGGTCTCTTGCAAATGGAAGTCCAGTTTTTCCACCAAATATTTTTAAAAAGACTATCTTTGTCCTATTGTACTATCTTCACTTTGTCAAAGGTCAGTTGATTATATTCATAGGAGTCTACTTCTGGGCTCTCCATTCTGTTTTGTTAAATCCACTTGTTTATTCTTAACCCAGTGCCACACTAGCTTGCTTAATCACTGTAGCTTTATGGTAAGTCTTGAATCTGGGTTGTGTCAGATGTTTGGCTTTGTTCTTTGTCTATAATATTGAGTTGGCTATTCTGATCTTTTTTCTACCCAGATGGACTTTAGAATCAGCTTGTTGAAATCCATTAAATAACCTCTTGGAATTTTGATTGGAATTGTGTTAATTTGTAGGTCAAGTTGAGAATAGCTGACATCTTGGCAATATTGCGCCTTCCTATCCAATAATATGAAATATATCTCCATTTGTTTAGTTTTTCTGTGCTATCTCTTATTAAATTTTTGTTGTCTTATTGTTATAGATTTTGAAACTACTTCATAAGATTTGTACCTAAATATTTTATTTTTTGAATGCTAATGTAAATGATAATGTGTTTTATTCCAAATTCCACTTTTAATTGCTGATATGGAAAGTGATTGACTTTTGTATATTAGCCTTGTAACTTGCAACTTTGAAGAAATTGCTTATTAGTACCAGGAGAGTTTTTGTTTGTTTTTGTCTATTCTTTTGGCTTTTCTATATAAATATTATCTATGAACAAAGACAGTTTTGTTTCTTCCTTCCAAATCTATGTATCTTGTTGTGTCTTATTTCAACTTTCAGTACAATGTTGAAAAGCAGTGGTGTGAATGGATATCTCTGCCTTATTTCTAATCTTATCTGGAAAGCTTTGAGTTTGTTTGTTTGTTTTTTTTCCCACTGTTAAGTATGATGGTTGTTCTAGCTGTTTTGTAGGTAAAAAAAAAAAAAAAAAAATGTTGCCCTGGCACGGTGTGGCTGGTAGGTTGGAACATTATCCTATACACCACAAGGCTGCAGTTGGATTCCCAGTCAGGGCCTATACCTAGGTTGTAGATTTGATTCCCATATAGGAAGTGACCAATTGAAGTTTCTCTTTCACACTGATGTTGCTTTCTCTCTCTCTCTCTCTCCCTCTCTCTCTCCCTCTCTTCCTCTCTCTATAAAAGCAATGAAAGAAGTGTCCTCTGTTAAGGATACAAAAATCAACCTGAAGATGTTTTCTTTGTTCTCAGTATACTAAGACTTTTTATCATAAATGGGTGTTGAAGTTTTTCACATGTTTTTTCTTCATGTATTCATATATTCATGAGATTTTTCTTTTTTAGTGTACTGATATGGGTTACATTAAATCTACTGAACCAGCCTTATATATCTGAAGTAATCCAACATGCATGTTGTATGATTCTTTTAATATATTGTTAGATTTAGTTTGCAAATGACTTGTCACTTGTTAAAGATTTTGATATATATGTTCATGAGAAATATCAATGTGTAGTTTTCCTTTAGTGCCTTTCTTTGATTTTGGTTATTAAGGTAATGCTGACCTCATCAAAGTGATTTAGTAAGCATTCACTCTGCTTCTGTCCTCTGAAACATATTGGATAAAAATGGTATAATTTCTTCTTTAAATGCTTAGAATTGATCAGTGAACTTATCTAGGACTGACTCTCTTTTCAAAGGTTATTAAATTATTGATTCAATTTATATAACATATATAGGCCTATTTGCACTGATTCTTCTTTGTGTGAATTTTGTAAGATGGTATTTAAAGGAACGGGTCCATTTCACCCAGGCTGAATTATTAAATTCAACAAACATTTGCAAACATGAGAGTATATCAAAAGATACATTTATAATAAACCAATAATGAAAACACTAAAATATTAAGCTTGATATTGTATTAGCTTCAATGTCAAAAAATAAAAGAATTGCAAATCAAATTATAGTATTATAAATTTAGACATTGTGATCAAATGACTTATATTGATTTATGTATTTTATCAGAAGGAAAAGATGATAGGATTGTAGTTAAAAATTAGGACTTAAAGGCAAGATACCTACCTAGTAAAAGAATTCTATTGTTACCTTTTTTGTGTGCTGGGACCTTTAACCAGTTATCTTAATTTTACTAGGATTCCATCATTCTATCAGTAAAATGGATTTATAAATAACATAAATCTTGGAAAATCCTGAGTATATTGCCTGATATTTTGACATCACACAATATATTTTGTTACTATATTTATTTTGATACTATATTATTAATTATGTATCATAGATATATACAGTAAAATTAAAAATATCTATTTTATATATAATTCCATTTTAGAACTAGAGTCAAATTATTTGATAGGTAATTTTTATTGTTCTCACTTATTTAAGGAATAGCTATATGGCATTCACTGTAGGGTATCTGAATGTTGTAAAGTGACATAAACACAAATGTTGCATATTCCTAAAAGCTCCTAGAAGTGATTGAGGCTCATGGCAAAGTAGAAATTCATTATCTGAGAGAAACTTTACATTCATTTTACATATGTTAAATTAAACCTACTCATAGGTGAATATGATAATTCTTTGTAATTTTGTTAGAAATGAGAACCAATTTGAATTTTTCTCAATTATTATTTTATAGATTTGCTAGTAGAAGTCAATGTAATAGTGTTTATTTATTTGAAATATATTTTATAGCTAGCTTTTCTATTAATATCTATCTATGCCACTAAATTGATGCTTCTAAATCTGAAATACTCTTTTTTTTTTCCTCTGGGATTTTGACAATTTTTTTCATGATGCATTTGTGCCAAATATATATCATATGAAATCATCCTGAAGTATCACGTTTTTTCAAAATTAAGGAGGTATTTATCTTTTTAATAAGTCACATATATTATTGAAAAGAATAAAAATTATGAATGGCAGTTTCTCATTGTTCCCCATTCCTCTTAACCTGAAAGTTTCAGTCTTTTCTATCATTAAGTTTATTTAGATAGAAGAGTTTGAGAACTACTACCTTTAGCTATTCATTTAATCAGCAATTTACATTATCGAAGTTTTCCCAATTATTAAAAAGGTGAAGTAAAGATACTTACTTAGGACCTACTACCATCCGTAAGTGCGAAGGCACAAAAAGTGAACTGAAAAAGCACACCAAATATGACCGATCTCATAAAGCTCACTCATTTGTCATTTAAATAAGTAGTATATTAACACAGATACTTGATTTATCAATTACAATGCCCCAAATGCTTACACCTTTATTCAGTACATCTCCTCTTCTGATAAGTGTGTTTAAAGAAATGTGGCGTTTAAGAAGAGGAGGTGAATAACCATGCACATTTCCTAGTTGGCCTCAAAATCATTATTTCCTCTCTTTAAATTGTGGTGGACTCACACTGCCAAATTTAACTTCTCCAAATCATATTTTTCTATGCACACTGTTTATTTCTGTTTATTATTAGAGTTTAAAAATATTTATATCACTGATCAGCCATGGTCAAGTTACTACACAACCTGTCTGCTCCCATTATAAATCGAATGAATTGAACAAAATAATCTATGACTAGTCTTAGCCCAATGCCTGGCACATAATGACCTATCAATAAAACTCTCTGACTAGTTGTATTAATTAGTCTCATATGCTGTCCAGAGAAGAATACAGTGAGAATATGCAATTCAGCTGTGAGACACTGGCATTAATGACATTAGATACAGAAACAATGCTAACCGGGAGAAGACATAATTGGGACAAGGACAAACTTTATAAGCTAGAACAAAACCTTATTGCAGAGAATGATTTCTACTTTTAATTTCTTTATATTGCCAATGTGCCTCAGTTTGATCACTTTTTATATTTATAGTTTTATTTTTCATATTGTATCATACTGGATCACAGTAAAATAGCATTTCTCATTCATAAAGCATGTTTCATCAGAAAGGTCAATGTGCTTTTCAAACTCATTAATCCTAACAGCATCCCTAAGGGTATGTAATGCATTATACAGATGAAGAAATTTAAAACTGAGATGTGTAAACAATTTTACTCTGTCACATTAAAATTAACAAACCTTGTATTAACCCATTATAAGTATAAAAATTCAAGTCACATGAATGATTTGGGGAGAAGCAAAATTTAAAATATTACCTTCAACTAAAGCAATGTTGGTGAAAGAAAAAGATAATAGCTTAAATAAATATGTTCCAGCATATAGTAAGCATGTAATTCACCAAGGAAAACATGGTATTTACAGTCATTTTAATTGAATTTGTTATAGCTCATTAAGAGTTAAACATTTAGCTTTTAATTACTTTTATATAAAATTAAATATTATCCAAATTAGCTGTCAAACTTTCTATTAAGGAATTTGATCTGTTGAAAACCGATTGATCTACTTTTTTTTAGAAGGCAGCATTTATTATTAAACGTACAGAGCATAGTTAAAAATTCTGGTCCAATAACTCATAGGCAATTAGAGTTATACTAGAATAAATTTTCATTAGAAGAAAAATGAGTGGGTGTTCAAAAATACCTAGAGAGATTATACATTAATAATTACTTAATAAAATATGCTATATCAAAAACAGCTTTGCTGACTTCATAATCCTAGGGGATTTATGGAATGCACCAGATTTCCTACTTTAATTTGAGAATACTTTCTAAATATTGTACCAACTTTCATTTATATTTAAAAGAAAAAAATGCAGGCATTTGGCATAAATAATTCAGACAATTGGTATAAATGTATTACATGAAAAGGTACTTTAAGGAACACTCATGTTTTGTGTTTCATTTTGTTTTGTTTTGGGTTTTTTTGATCTACGAAATGTAGAAAGTCATTTCAATGTTCCTTTCTCATGAAGGTGGCAGAACA
The DNA here is from genome assembly GCA_004024845.1 of Tonatia bakeri. Classification (NCBI taxonomy): domain Eukaryota; kingdom Metazoa; phylum Chordata; class Mammalia; order Chiroptera; family Phyllostomidae; genus Tonatia; species Tonatia bakeri. The sequence continues at coordinate 89,337 of PVIA01006798.1, forward strand.
GCAAATTCATAGCCCTTTGTTAGAGAGTCATTCCTCAGGTTCTGGTGAGTCTTATAAGAATTTTCAACATTTTAAAAATAGCATTTTCTCTACTTACTGGCTTCATTAAATAGCATAAAAATATATATCCTTTCTATGGTATTTTGCCTAAAATGTTTAGATTGATATAGGGGAAAAAGTCACACTCAGGAAAATCTTACCAGTGAATATAACTCAGAATGAATAGAGTGTGCAATATGGTTCAAGGTTCCATCACAGCCCCTGAGTGCTGCAGCTCTCAGTTTCCCTGTGTACAAACCATTAGCTGCTTCTGTTGATTCACAGAGAGCTGGTATTTTGGGCAGTACCTCCCTGGAATTAACACTTTGTGCCTATTTAAAGTTATAAGACAGTCCACCAGAGTTCTTATCCTAAAATGTGTTTTAGCAGCATTGAATTAATTGTCTTGTATTTTTTAAATATAGTTTTTAAATTCATTAAAACTTCATTGGATCTTTTTCATGTAGCCAGTACCACGCTAAACTTCAGTAGCTAAGGTAGTCTAGATACTACCCTTAATTTAAATACCTCATTCATTGCCTTATCTGGGAGAGAACTAGCTATGTAAAGAAATAACCACAGAAATTTTTAATGTAATAAATACTATGATAGCAATCAATACAAACTGATATTGGAGTACAGATGAAAAATAGGATTAATTTTGCTCAAGTACACTAGAAAAATCACTGATGAGGAAATATATGAGCTATGTCTTAAAGGATAGATGAGGTCCTAATGTAGTAAATGGATTTAAGGGCATTCCTTGAAGAAAGCAGGGCTTTTACAGAAGCCCAAAGTGAAAGTGAATAACTTTCAGGGAGTTGCGAGTAATAGAGTTAAAAGGTTTTGTAAAGATACAATGAAGTTGGAGCCAGCCCATCACTGACTGTTCTGTATGGATTATTTTTAAGAGAGGTAGTCCTCAAACTGTTGAGATTTCATAATCTTATCATTGAAGTTATTTTACAAATATAAGTAGTTATAAAAGTTTATATTAAATTCTGATATATATAAGTCCTGAAGAAATGAATAAATATAGAAATCAACAGGATTAAGTAAAAATGAAATTAGTATTTTAAATTTTAATTTAAAGTATAATGATGCCAATTATTTTTCTTAATATAACCATATCTTAAGATATTAATTATAATAGGTTATAATTTTAGTGAGAAATATCAAATATGTTTTATTATTTTTGAAAAGTTTGATTGCATATTTAGCCCTTCATTTTATTTTATTTTATTTTAAAAATATTTTGTTTATTCATTTTTAGAGGGGAAGAGAAGGAGAATAGAGGGAAATATCAATGTATAGTTGCCTCTCATGTGCCCCCTACTGGGGACCTGGCCCACAACCCAGGCATGTGCCCTGACTGGGAATTGAACCAGAGGCCCCTTGCCTTGAAGGCCAGCACTCAGTCCACTGAGCCACATCAGCCAGGGTTAGCCCTTAGTTTTAAATGTTTTCTTATTCAGTTGTAACATTAGCTGCACAAATGACAAAGCTCTAAAATAAAACTTGCATTATGGGCTGGGCTTCCATATATTTTCAGAAATTATTCTACTAATTTTATTTTATTAATATTTTTATAAAAGTATAGTTGGGGTGCAGTATTATACTAGTTTCAGGTGACCAACATGATTCCACGTTTATATACATTACAGTGACATCACCATGATATGCCTAGTAACCATCTGTTACAATGCCAAGTTATTACAATATCATTGACTCTATTCCTATGCTATACACTACACCCCCATAGATTGTTTATTTCATAATTGCAGTTTTATACCTCTTATTCCCTTCACTTTTTCACCCAAACCTCCACTTTTCTCTCTTCTGGCAACCATCAGTGTTTTCTTCCTATCTATGCATTCATTTCTGTTTTGTTCGTTCTTTTGTGTGGGTGTGTTTAGATTCCATATTAAATGAAAACATGGCGTCTATCTTGCTCTGACTTATTTCACTTATATAATATACTCTAGGCCTATCTGTGATGTCAAAAATAGCAAGATTTTATAATTTCTATTATAGAGTAATATTATCTATATATTTTCTCTAGAAAAAAGCCCAACTATTATTAATATAACAAGAATGGTTTGTGTGACATCAATGTAACCTGGCAGCCAAGGAGAATGAACTGGAAGGTGCATATGTGAACAATGATGACTTCACTGTACTAGTCAGTGGGGGTGGTAGATACCATTGAGTGAGCATGTGTACTGTGTGGCTGTCACAGTCACAACGACCGAGCTAGTAGAGCAACAATTCTGCATCAAATTTTGCATTAAGCTTGAACATTCCTCCACAGAAATTATTTGGATGATTCAGAAGGCCATAGCTATGGGCAACTGGTCATTGGCAGCTTCAACATGTCCATTCATGCATCAAGTCTGGTGCAGAGTGTTTTGGTGAAGCATCAAATCACTCAGGTGACTCAGCCCCTCTATAGTCCAGATTTGGCACCTTGCAACTTCTGGCTCTTCCCCAAACTAAAATCAGCTTTGAAAGGGAAGAGATTTCAGACCATCGATGAGAGTCAGGAAAACACAATGGGGCAGTGGATA
>PVIA01006799.1:0-92006 GCA_004024845.1 Tonatia bakeri
TTTTTTTTTTTTTGCCCATAGCTGTCCAGTTCTCTTGACACCATTTGTTGAAGAGGTTTTTATACTCCATTTTATATTGCTGCCCCCTTTGTTGAATATTAATTGACTGTAGATACTTGGATTTATTTCTGGGCTCTCTGTTCTGTTCCATTGGTCCATGTGCCTGTTTTTATGCCAGTACCAGGCTGTTTTGATTACAGTGGCCTTGTAATACAGTTTAGTATTAGGTATTGTGATCCCTTCTACTTTACTCTTCTTTCTCAAAATTGCAGCAGCTATTTGGGGTCATTTATGGTTCCATATACATTTTTGAAGTATTTGTTCTACATTGTACCAGTCTGCAATCCCACCAACAGTGTACTAGGGTTCCCTTTTCTCCACAACCTCTCCAACACTTGTTTGTTGCTTTATTCATGATGGCCATTCTGACTGGTATGAGGTGGTATCTCACACCAGTCATGTGAAATATGCCATTGGTACTTTAATAGGGATTGCATTGAATCTGTAAATTGCTTTGGGTAGTATGGACATTTTGATGATATTAATTCTTTTGATCCATGGACATGGTATATGTTTCCATTTGTTTGTGTCTTCCTTGATTTCTTTCTTCAGTGCTGTGTAGCTTTCTGAATACAGGTCTTTTACCTCTTTGGTTAGGATTATTCCTAGGTATTTTATTTTTCTTTCTGCTATTTCAAATGGGATTTTTTCCTTGATTTCTGCTTCTGCTGTTTCATTGTTGGGGTACAAAAATGCCTTTGATTTCTGGATACTGACTTTGTATCTCGCTGTTTTGCCAAATTCGTTTATTAGGTCTACCAGTTTTTTTGGTCGAGTCTATAGGATTTTCTATATACACTATCATGTCATCTGCAAACAGTGACAGTTTTGTTTCCTCCTTTCTGATTTGGATGCCTTTTATTTCCTTTTCTTGTCTGATCATTGTGGCTAAAACTTCCAATACTATATTGAAAGAAGTGGTGAAAGTGGACAACCTTGTCATGTTCTTGATCTTAGTGGAAAAGATTTTAGTTTTTGCTCATTGAGTATGATGTTGGCTGTAGGTCTCTCATATATGGCCTTTATTATGTTGAGGAATGCTCCCTCTATTCCCACTTTGCTGAGTGTTTTCATCATAAATGGATGCTGTACCTTATCAAATGCTTTTTCCACATCTATCGATATGATCATGTGATTTTTGTCTTTACTTTTGTTTATGTGATGTATTACATTTACTGATTTGCGAATATTGTACCATCCTTGCATTCCTGGGTTGAATACCACTTGGTCATGGTATATGATCTTTTTAATGTATTGTTGGATGCAGTTTGTCAATATTTCGTTGAGGATTTTAGCATCTATGTTCATCAGCGATATTGGCCTGATGTTTTCTTTCTTTGTTGTGTCTATCTGGTTTTGGGATTCGGATGATGCTGGCTTCATAAAAAGAGTTTAGGAGTCTTCCATCATTTTGGGTTTTTTGGAATAGTCTTTGAAGGATAGGGGTTAACTCTTCCTTAAATGCTTTCTAGAATTCTCCTGTGAAACCACCTGGTCCAGGGCTTTTGTGTGTTGGGAGTTTTTTTGATTACTGCTTCAATTTCATCTGCTGTTATTGGTCTATTCAGGCTTTCTGCTTCTTCTTCATTGAGTTTTGGAAGATTATATTTTTCTAGAAATTTGTCCATTTCACCTAGGTGTTCAAATTTCTTGGCATACAGTTCTTCGTAGTAATTTCCTACAATCCTTTGTATTTCTGTGGTATCAGTTGTAATCTCTCCTCTTTCATTTCTGTTTGTATTTATTGGGTCCTCTCTCTTTTTTTTCTTGATGAGCCTGCTTAAAGTCTTGTTGATTTTCTTTATCATTTCAAAGAACCAGCTCCTGGGTTTATTGATCCTTAGAATTTTGCTTTTAGTCTCTATGTCATTTAATTATGCTCTGATCTTGGTTATTTCCTTCCTTCTATTTGCTTTGGGCTGTCTTTGTTGTTGTTCCTCGAGTTCTTGTAGACATAGTTACAGGTTGTTTGTTTGAAATGTTTCTATCTTTTTTAGGTAGGCCTGTATGGCTAGGAACTTCCCTCTCAGGACTTCCTTCACTGCATCCCATAAGTTTTGGGTTGTTGTGAGTTCATTTTCATTTGTTTCTAGAAACTTTTGATTTCTTCCCTAATTTCATTCTTGACCTATTCATTGTTTAATAGCATGCTATTCAATCTCCATGATTTTGAGTGTTTTGGGTTTTTTTCCTTGGAGTTGGTTTCTAGTTTCAGTCCCTTGTGATCCGAGAAAATGCTTGGTATGATTTCCATTTTCATGAATTTGTTGAGGCTTGTTTTGTGTCCTCTCATATGGTCTGTCTTTGAAAATGTTCCATGTGCATTTGAAAAGAATGTGAATTTAGCTGCTTTGGCATGAAGGGCTCTATATATATCAGTTAAATCCATTTCATTTAGGGCATTGTTCAATGTCACAAAAATCTTTGTTGATATTTTGTTTGGAAGATCTATCCATTTTTGACAGTGGGGTATTAAAATCCCCTACTGTAATTGTGTTGCTGTCAATATCTTTCCTGAAGTCCTCTAAGATTTTCTTTATGTATTTGGGTGCTCCTATGCTGGGTGCATATATATTTACAATATTTACGTCTTCTTGGTGGATTCTTCCCTTGAGTATTATGAAGTGACCTTCTGGGTCTCTCTTTATAGCCCATTTTTTGAAGTCTATTTTGTCTGATATGAGTATTGCTACCCTGGCTTTTTTTTCCTGTCCATTTGCTTGGAAAATTTGTTTCCAGCCCTTCACTTTCAGTCTGCATAGATCTTTTGTCCTGAGGTGGGTCTCTGGTAGGCAGCATATGTGTGGGTCTTGCTTTCTCACCCATTCAGCTATTCTATGTCTTTTGATTGGAGCATTTAATCCATTTACGTTTAAGGTTATTATTGATAGGTACTTATTCATTGCCATTTTCATACCTGTGTTCCTCTCTCTCTCTCTTCCTTCCTTTCCTTAAAGGAGGCACTTTAGCATCTCTTGCAGAGCTAGTTTGGTGGAGGTATATTCTTTTAGACTTCTTTTGTCTGGGAAGCTCCTTATTTAGCCTTCTATCTTGATTGAAAGCCTTGCTGGGTTAAAGTAGCCTTGGTTGCAGGCCTCTGGTTCTCATTACTTGGAATATTTCTTGCATTCTCTTCTGGCTTAGAGCGTTTCCATTGAGAAGTCAGCTGCTAACCTTATTAGGGCTCCCTTGTATGTTAATTCCTGTTTATCCCTTGCTGCCTTTAAGATTCTCTCTTTGTCTTGAAATTTTGCCATTGTAATTATGATGTGTCTTGAGGTGGGCCTCTTTGGGTTCCTCCTGATTGGGACTGTCTGTGTTTCCTGGATTTGTGTGACTTTTTCTCTTTTTAAGTTAGGGAAGTTTTCCATCATTACTTTTTCAAATAGGTTTTCTATCCCTTGCTCTTCTTCTTTTCCTTCCAGTATCCCTATTATACAGATATTATTACATTTAATATTGTCTTGCATTTCTCTAAATACCTCTTCATTCTGTCTGAGCCTCTTTTCCTTTTCTTGCTCTTTCTGGGTGTTTTTTTCTACTTTGTCCTCCAGCTCACTGATCTGATCTTCTGCTTCATCGATCCTGCTTTTGATTCCTTCTACTGTGTTCTTCAGTTCAGATATTGTGTTCTTCATTTCCTCTTGCCCCTTGCTAGTAGTTTCTATTTCCTTTTTCATGCTGATATAGTTTGCAGTGAGTTCATTGTAGTTTCCTTGTAGTTTCTGGTAATTCACTGTGAGCTCATTGAGCTTCCTGATAACAATTGCTTTGAACTGAATATCTGATAGTTGAGTTGCCTTTATTTCATTTAGCATTCTTTCTGAGGCTTCCTCATTTCCCTTCATTTGGGGATTGTTTCTTTGTCTTCCCATTGTTCATGAGACTCTTCTTGTTAGCCTCTGTTTCTTAAATTAATCTGTTCTGGCTCCCTGGATTTATGGTGTGAACCTCTGTGGTAGAATATCTGTGAGATTCAGGGGCACAGTCTCCTTCAGGTATCTTGGTGTTCACAGCTTCCACCTATTCTTTTGTGATCAGTGGGAGGGGTAAGGCAAAATGGTTTAAGATAGCAAGAGAGTATTCTATGATATTTACAGTAGCAGCCAGTAGAAAAGAGATAAGAGATTCTTTGGCTATGTATAGTGTTAACTGTGATATCCCACCCAACTAGCCACTTTTTAGAAAGGATGGAAAGAAGATAAGAGTCTTGTTGGGGAGGGAAGGATTGAGAGTTGGATCTAGAAAGCAGCAAGGTTGTGGGAGGTCAGATTCTGAGTTAAGGTGAGAGTAAAGGATAGTAAATGGGTGTAGTGTGTGAGAGAATAGAGTTAACCACTACAGTAATAGATTTCAGGAAACCGTGAAGTGGGCTAAGATCTGGGAGGGGTGTTGTATAGTATTTACAATTGTATGGAATAGCTATTATTTACAGTGTTATTAGAGCAGCAATCATATGACAAAATCTATGAGATCTAGATAACAAGAATAGGGAGTATAGGACCTTAAGTAGTGTGCTAATGGAAGACAAATGAAGTGAAGGACAGTAAATTAGCAACACACTATGAGTGAGAGAACAGGGGAAACCTGTCAAATGATACAATATAACCAGCCAGGCAAAGAAGACTAAACAGAAAGAAGATGAATACAAAAATACTATTAAAATAAAAGATGTAAGAATAATGAAAAAATAATAATACAAATATACAATAACTTACAGGTTCTTTGTAATAGCAAAGTGAAATTTGTCTCACTGTCTCAACTGTTGGGATACCCCCTCTTTGGGTCTAACTGTGGTCTTTTCACAGTTCCAGGTTTTTTTGTCTCATTTGTGAGTATTTAAAAAGAAAAAGGAAAAACAGAAGAAGAAGGAAGGAAGGAAGGGGGGAAGGAAGGAAGGAAGCAGAGATATAATTGGAAAGAAAGGAAGAAGGAATAAAACTAGAAAGACGGAAAGAGAAGGAAAAGGAATTGAGAGATATAAAAATAATGAGAATTAAAAAATAAAAAATTACTAAAAAAACAAACAAAAAAGCAAACAAACAAACAAACAAACAAAACAAACCCTCTTGCTGGTTTCAAACTGGCCAAACTGGTTTTTCTGGTCTTGCTGGCTGCAGCAGGCTGAGGGGCGATTGGTTTTGCTTTTCTCCCTGTTCAGCACTCAGTCAGTACTCTCCCCAGGGCTAGCCACACATTCTCCTGAGAGCTAGTCTGGCGCCTCTCGGCAGTGCCTTCCGTGTGGGATCTGGGCCTCCCTAAGCGCGCACTCTCCCCGAGTTTACGGGTGTGGGCTCTGGGTCTTCCACAAAGCACACTCTCCCTAGGTTGCGGGTGTGGGTGTGTAGCCAGGCCGCCTTTGGTTGCACGGGTTCAGGTTCGCACTCTTCCCAGGGCTATGTCTGGGTTCTCACAGCCCCTGTGTGTTTGCCACTTAGTCCTTATTCCCTTCTCTGCGACTTCAAGCAACCAGGTCTCTACCAGTGCTGCTCAAACCTTGTTTAGCTGGGGAGGGAGCTGTTGACCCAGCTCTCTCCCAAGGGCCCTGTGGAAGACCCAGTGAGCTCCGGGCCTGGGGCTGCAGCCGCCCTGGTCCCCACACTGATCCCTGGGCCCTTAGTGTCCTGAAGCACTCTCCTTACTGTCTGGTTTTTCAATGTCCACTACAATTTTTGATTTCTTATTTTCATATCTGCTGTGGTACTGTTGGCTGTTTGCTCTGTTCCCCCATAGATTGGCTAGGTTTTTCTCCCATGTGTAGGGGGAGTGGGATCTGCTCCCTCCTACCATGCTGCCATCTTCCCTCAACCTGCCATTTTGAACCATCATGGTGCCCCTGGGGGATTATGGTGTTCTTAATGGCTTAGGTTTGTGTCACGTGCTCTACTGCTAGGCTGAATTGGAACTTCACCCGGCACACTACAGTGAGTGAAGAGGGTTACCCTCAGAGGGAAACTGGAAGTAAAGTGGATGAAACTTAATGTATTCCAGCTTTACCATGGAGCACTTGTTTGGAAAGGGTGGAGTTTCACGAGGGGCATCACAATGGTGGTTACAGGTGAGATGGGAGGGCCCAGGCATAAACTAACTGCCTGTTGCACTCTGTGGCTGACCCTGATTAGGTGGAGCCCTTGCACTGGGCAGAAGTAGGGCTGCCATGATCCTCCTGATGACCAGACTCCTTCCTCCTTTTTCAGCCTGCCAGGATGTGCTTCACCTCTTCCTTTTGCTCCTCTCTCCCTGGGGCTTAAACCCATGGCTTCCCAGTTTGGCCTCAGCCCCAGGCCCATCAAAGAGGTATGCAAGGAGACAGAAGCCTGCAGACCTTTGATGTGGTGGTTGGTGAATGGTTGTCTCTTAGATGCAAGCCCGCCTTTCTTCCTTGGCTTTGTGATACTCTGCTAACCACATTTCTCACCTGGCTCCTGGGTGGGCCCTGCCATGGGACGAGGGACACCAAGAAGCTGTGAAGCTGCAGGATCCCAGGTGTTCATTGAACCCAGTAGTGCCTTTTCACCTTGCCTGTGACACTTCTTTCTAGTAGCTGCAGTTGGTTCTGGTTTATTTTTCTAACACTCTCAGGACCTGCCTCATGGTGCCCTCCTTGAGGCAGGTTCCTGAGAGTGTTAGAAAAATAAACCAGAATGAACTAGCCAGCCTCTCCTTGGAAGTCTAAATCCCAGCTGCACTGCAGCCTCTAACCTGGGAAATCAGTGCCAGCCAGGCAGCATCCTCTCCTCAGAGATTTGGGCTGAGCTCTGCAGTGCCCCTCCTCTAAACTTGTAAATTTTAATAATCCCAATCCTATCTCACTGTTTTTCCAGCTCTTGAAGTGACAGCTGCCTCCTGCAGTTACTATGTTTATGGTACCTCAGTGTCTCTTTTAGCCATTTTCAGTTTTCTAACATCTGGCTAATAATTCTTTTTTTTTTGGTGTTGTTGTCATTGGTGAAATTTCTCATTTCATCTATTTATTTTTCAAGTACAGTTGACATTCAGTATTATTTTACATTAGTTTCAGGTGCACAGCATAGTGGTTAGACAATCATATACTTTATAAAGCGACACTCCTGATAATTCTAGTATCCACCTGGCACCATACATGGTTATTACATATTTTTGGCTGTTGGCTAACAATCCTTTACACGAAATTATCTTCATGAAATAATTGGTGAAATTTCTGTTCCCTGATGAGACCCTGACTGAAGCAGTCACAGTCCCCATCCACCAGCATAGTCTCGCTGTCATTTGAATTAAGCCTGAAGATCATCCTGATGGAAAATTAATATTGGCTCCCCATTGCCCTTAGGATAAAGTCTAAACCCTTGGTTGCTGTTTGATTTTTATAGCTGCATGTCTTGCTGTCTGAAGCTTGTACTTTATGCTTTTGGCACCTGGAAATACCTTAAGTTCTTCCATGTGCCCAGCTCTGCCCCTGCAGGCCGTGGAATGCATGGTTCCTTCTGCTAGGGGCACTGATACCTTCCACCTTCTATCTGGATAACTGTCATATCCTTCCCATGTCAGCAGAGATGGCATTTCCCCTGGGAAGCCATTATTGATTTTTCCCTTTCCTTCTGATGGCATTAATTGATTTGTTTATTTCTCCCACTGCACTAAAAGCAGTACCTTGAACTTAATAGGTGGCTTAATTAAGTATTTGCCAAAAACTTCATTAGAAAACTTCAATGCTCGCTTTGTACTTTTTTTGGAGGAAGGACTACAATCCAGCCTCCATTACTGCTGATGCAAATCATTCCCTGAATGATTACCGAGAGTTTCATCTCTAACCCAAAGGACAAGCTAATGTGAAAAATTGCAAAACGGGGTCTCAAGGACAACTAACAAGAGGCCTTAAAGACCTGAGATGTCTCTGAGGCCAGCACATGTCACTTCAGTGATGGGGTGGACAGGGATCAGTGATGGATTCACGGGGTTAAAAGCCTTCCCATCACCACAGCAGCTGAAGGCATCGTGTCAAAGCGAAGTAGCAGAAGAAAATGAAGCCTTGTCAAGTTCTTACCAGTATGATTTCAGGATGCAAATGAGAGGCCTTGGATCCGAGGGGAAGACTGTGAATGTGCCTGTTTTCCTGAGACTGCACCATGCAGTGGAAGGATGAAGACCCTGGAGTCAGAACTTGGTTCGAATTGTGGATTTGCCTCTACTTCCCAATGGAGTTAGACGCCTTGGTGAGGTTCTTAGAGTATTAATCTATAAAACAGGACTGGTAGTGTCTACTCTACTCTATTCATTTATTTGAAGAGAACTAAATGAGATAATTGATTTAAAGTAGCACAGGTTTAGAAAAATATTCACAGTTTATGGAAAAATACTGTATTTTGCTGTGTATAATGTGCACCCATGTTTTGTGCAAATTATACATAGGATTATTATACCTATTATTATATCCATGGCTTATAATCATTATACCCATGAATAATACGCATCCTTATTTTTCCCTCAAAAATTTGGGTAAAAAGTGTGCATTATACACAGCAAAATACAGTAATTGGATTGGCACATTGATTCTACTCATTCATCCATCCATTCAAAAGACATGATTGAGGTTTTCTACTGCGAGGGGAAAATCTGAAAAGGTAACACATCAATGAACAAAGGAATGACCATTTTGTCCATTGATTAATATTGTCCTTTATGGCACCATTTTTTTCTGATCCAGTATCCAGTCCAGGATCATGCACTGCATTTAGCTGTTGTGTTTATTTAGTCTTCCTTACTTTAGAATAGCTCCCTGGCCTTACCTTGACTTCCGTGTTGTTGACATTTTTGAAGGTCCAGGCCAGTTGTTTTGTGGAGCATGTCTCTCCATTTGGCTTTGATTGTTTTCTGACAATATGCTTTTTAAGGCCATGTAGCCAGAAAATGGTAGAGCTAAGGCTGACCCCATGTCTTGTACACTTTCCTCCTAAAAACCTCCAGGGGACTTGGAGGTCAGAACCCCCTGCGGCTCCACCCCCAGAAGAACAGTTAACAAGGCCAGGTTGTTAAGTAACAGCAGCACTGGGGTGGTAATCACCAGAGGCAGCCCCTCCTCCCAGGTAAACCTAGACATTCTCTTGGCTGTCATTTAGCATCTCCAGGTTTGAGTGGCAATTTGTAAAAAAAAAATCTGTAGTTATTTTATTACTTTTTTGTCTGTATCTCTCAAGGTGACAATTTGTCCTGCTTTAATAGAGCAGGTGGGAAAATCAGTAAAATTAGACCAAATGCAGGTAAAATGCCACAAGACCATTTCAGTTCTATGATGATATATTTTTCAAAACTGTAGGACATTTGAACAAAATGCACTAAAACAAAAAAAGTCTCTTTTTTTAATTTGGAAAATTCTTTTAGAAAGCTGAACAATTGCTGCAGCTAATCTATAATTTAGCCAAATGTCGGGTACTTTATTATATTGGCATGCTAGGAGTTAGCTCACTAAATTTCCACCAAGAAATGAGAGCGACAGAGGGGCAAGTAATTGGTGCTCTGAGCTGATGTTCTCATCCTCATTTCATGAACTGGACCTCAAGTATATTTTTTAATCTGTCCAGATGTTACTAAAATATTCTCCACACTGGTCCTATATGAATTCTGCGTTTTCACCACCTTCTCAGTTTAGTCAAGCATTTCTTCTCCTTCCCCAAAAGTGGATTGAGGAGGATGTCATGGGGTGGGGCTGGGGGAAGCCCCTCTCCCCACTTAGCTCAGCTTGCCACAGCACATGTTGGGGTGGGTAGTGAGGGGGAATATTTCATATATTTTGTGACTTCTTGGTGGGAAGTTATATAGATGGGTGGTTTGTTCATTCAGTATTACTTCTTGAACATGCCGTTAAAGCCAGGCACTGTGTAGGTAGTGGATTTCACAAAGGAACAGTTCAGTCAGGGAATTTATGATCTTTTGTATGTGGGGCATTGGTGAGGCCATAACATAGGCTAAGCACAGGACGCCTCAGGGAGGCACAAACTCAGACTTGGGAAGGAGGTAGAGTGGGTGGTTCAAATGTGTGATTTGCTCTGTAACAGACACTTTTATCCAATAGTAAAGAACAAAGGCAGGAAAGAAGAGTGCGGCTTGTTCATTACAAAGTTATGTATCTCTACGCTGTCCACTTTCATTTAGCATGGAAAACTAAGGACAAAGGACATTTCCAAGAGTGGAGATGACAGGGACCAGAGTGACCAGAGAAGTACAGCAACTCTTTTGGATTTTTCTTTAGAAAAGCCCAGAGGAGATTCCTCAGAGTTTTGAGACAGAAGCAGTCTGGGACAGGGGTGCTGACAAGTGTGAAGTGTACCGTATTTCTCAGTACTCCTGGACCAGATGTGAGATCATCACAAAGGGTTAGAGTCACCTCTGTGGTCAGTGTTGAAGGTAGAAAGAAATAGTGATTGGATGGGGAGTGGAACTTGAATGTGATGAGGTTTATCCTCCAAATACCTACCTATCTTGGAGAAGGCTTCAAGTCTCCGAGCTGAGACTTGAAGGAATTGGGACAGAAAGCATGCTTAGACTGCAGGTAGAAGATTTGCAAAGACGTGGACACTAGAGAGAACATGGTGTCTTACAGCAGAGGCACTGCTGGAAGGGTGGAAACAGGGCAGGGTGAGAGATCAAGTTGGGAAGAGTTAAACCATGGAAAGCTGTGGAAGCCCTTTTCAAGCTACCAACTCCATCCTGAAGGCTCTGGGGAAGCTACTGAAGCCATTTAAGTCGAGAAGTGTAGGATTAGGTTTATATTTCAGAAGGAGCACTCTGGCTGCAGTAGGACAAAAGGACTAGGGCAGCCAAACTGGAAGCAGAGAGATTAGCTGGGGACCCGGACTAGAAGACTGGTGATTAGGATAAGGAGAGGCAAAAGAATGCAGAACCATTTTGGAGGGGGAACCAGTAAGGCTTCATGATGAATTGGATGTAGAAAGTAAGGGAGGAAGAGGAATCAAAGATGAACAGTTCAGCTTTCTTCATACTTGTGTTATACTTCAGCCTTGGTCTGGGACCTTGGAATCCCCCTGCATCCACAGTTCTCTTTAATACCATGACCTTAAATCTTGGTATCAACCTCAGACCCATGGTACCTGCCTGTGCCCTTGCCAACAGTACCACAGCTACACTCTGTACTCTAAATGCTGGTGCTGGCCACTACCTGGCCCCGGGCTTTGATCTTCCAGACATGCTCTGCCCTGGGTGTACAGTCACAGGCTATCACAGGGATTAAGACTAAGGACTTTAAAGTGTGATAGACCTGAGTTCATGTCCCAGCTCTATACTTACTCTTTAGTATACCTTCAGCAAGTCACTAAATCTTATCTGTAAAAGTTGTTGAGGTTAGAGGATTAAATGACATCATAAATGAGAAACATAATGTGCACATGGCGAGCTCGGAATAAGGGCTGGCCAAGGAGAAGAGGAGGAGGAAGGAGATTATGTAGCAGGAGATGATAGGGTTTTCAATAGGGTTATTTTTTACCCCCTTTCCTTCTACAGCCTTCAGTCTGACAGAACACAGTGAGATAGCAGAAGCAGCCATTTGGGTAAAGAGGAAAAGGAGGACTCTTTAGCAGGGCGACATGAGGAGTCATGCCAAAGAGGCCATCTTGATCGCGTGTCAGTCCTGACTGGTCAACCCCGGCACTAGAACCAAAGCCAGAGACAGGTCCGCAAGGGCTCCTCCATGGGGCGGCTTCAGCTCTTCTCATGGGGGTTCCCCTTTCCATTGGCTCGCTCTTCTCCATAATGTTTGCTTGAACCGAGGGCTCTCCCTTATCCTCCTCTCTTCTTACACGGTAGCTTCTAGAAGCTCTAGTTATCTCTCTAATTCCAGGGACAGGTCCACATTGGCTGAAGACTGCTTTGCCTTCCAGAATCTTACCTCTAAGAAACATTGACTCACTCTGCCTAAAACCTTGGCATTTTTCTGAAGACCTGAAGTAAAGGCAGTGTTAATAAAACTCAATAAAGAATCACCGCAATAGTAACAATAACCACTTGCATCAGTTCACTCTGCTGGTTCTATACAACCAGCATCTATTCTGGTCAGTGGTTAAGTAGCCTCCTTTCTGACTGGCCAGCTCCCTTGCTATACTGGTTGTTATGGGCTGAATTGTGTGCCCTCCAAATTAATATACAGGAATGGGCAAAAGTAGGTTTTGCAGTTGTGCAGTTGAGTATGTGAAGCACATTGTTTATTTCTTATGTTATTATTTATTAATTATTGTATTATTTATTATTATTATTAACCTACTTTTTCCCACCCCTGTATTGAAGCATTAACCCCTGCTACCTCAAAGTGTGACTTTGTTTAGGGATAGGACCTTTAAAGAGGTGATTAAGTGCGCTAGGGTGTCCTGAGAAGAGGAAGTTTGGACACAGAGAGACACCAGGGCTGCAGGCACACACAGAGGAGAGACCACGTGAGGACACAGAGAAGGTGGTCACCTGTAAGGCAAGGAGAGAGGCCTCAGGGGAAACCAACCCTGCCAACACCTTGATCTTGGACTTCTAGCCTCCAGAGCTGTGAGAAAATAAATTGCTATTGTTTAAGCCACTCAGTCTGTGGTATCTGTACAATGGCCCCAGTAAACTAATACCCAGTGTGATATAGCTTGGACTATCATGTCTGATAATACAGTAATTATAAGTCGTCATTGAATTCCAGAGGTAACTAGTTACATCATTACATCTTCAGAAAACTATGAGTGTTCTTAGTCCCATTTTGCAAACGAGGGAATTGAGCCTTGAAGAGGGAAACGGCTTCCCTAGAGTCAGAGTCACGGAGCTAGAAAGGGATGGGATTGGGCTCAAACCCAAATCTTTCAGACACCAGTGCCTGGGCTCTTAACCACTATGCCGTAGAAATGCCATCTTCTTTGCCTGTTCCCCTTCTCCCATGGCAAATAATGCCCCTCAGTTTTCTCTGTGGCCTCTATTTCTTTCCTGTGGAGTAGCACCTACAGTTTGTAATGACACATCCTGGCATCGCCTTTTCAGTTTCCACCTCCTGCACGACTCTTATAATGTAGCACGATGGTTATAATCACGGAAGATGGGGTTGGTTTTGGAACAGGCCCCTTGATTTTCTGCCAGGAGAAAGGCAGCCAGCCTTTTGCATGTTGTGAAGTGACCAGCCTCTGTGGGCATTGGCAAGTAACATGAACCACTGCCGGACTCGTTAATGTATTCCTTAATATTGTGCACGTGCAGCCTCAGGAGTGGTTCCTGTCTCTTAACCTTCCCACTGGGCGAGTGCAGTGTTTGTGCTTCTGCCCACTTCCGTCGTGAAGAGCCCTGCTGGACCGTGTTCCAGGACAAGGCTTCCATTGTGTGTTGCACGCACTTCAAGGCAGGAAGCTGTGAGCCTCCTCACACTCCGTTGGTGGCTGTTCTTTGCTCTCCCTGACTCTCCAGCCTGTTAACACATCTGGGCGAAGTGGCAGCTGCTTATTTGGAGACTAATGGAGATTTTAAAAAAAAGAGCCTGGTCTGTTACACCAGATTGTGTGTCCTCAGTGAACAGGAACCCAGCAGGTGCTTGTTTTAGTGGTCACACTGTGTTAATCACCTACTTCAGCCAGTGTAATGTTATGGGGAGAGTGGTTACTATTTTCCCACTCACGTCCCCAATCAGAGGTGGAAGCACTGTGTACATTTCGCCCCCCAACCCAAACTGGAAGAAAATTCTATCTACTTCCAAAGGGCTGAATTTCATAGGGGCAGATTATGTTTCTTTGCCTTTTTATTTTTTAGTTTTCCTTCTCCCTACCCCATTTGATCATTTAATGCTTTCAGAAAGAATGACTAATATTCTACATTTTAATATTCTAAACACCACTCCTGCATAATTCTTTTGAATTCTTTGTTAGTCTTTTTTTTTCAAGTTATGGTTTTAAAAATAATCTAGAACTAATTTGCGTAATGAATATGCAATTATTGCAAGAGTCTTGAAATTTTTGAAAACCTTCAGTCAGCATCTTTCTGAGACTTGGTGATGAATGAAGCATCAGGCACTTGGAAGCTGTTACTAATTTGGCACAAGCAGGTATAATTTTTGCACATTTAACAACTGGGTAGTCATTTGTGTGAATTTATAGTTAGTGTGGTTGCTTTTTTATCTAGTCTAGCTCCCTCTACTGGTGGAGTGGATGCATGGTGGCCAGTGGTGCCCTTCTGCAGTTGAAATAGAAACCGTGTATGACAATGATGACAGAATGTGTAGGAGAAAAGGGGGCACAGTTGCATTCTATCACTGCTCAGGCCAGCACCTACTAATAACAGCCACCATTTGTAGTATGCTTCTCTCATGCAAGGCACTTTGCGTGTCTTAAGTGTCTTAATCTTCACATAACTGTAAGCCAGAGAACAAGGGGATATTCTCATTCTGTTCTAAGTGAGGCATATAAGGCTTGGAGATGTTAAGAAAATTTTACGTTAAGAAAATTTTCCAAGATCACACAGGTAGTAAGTGGCAGCAGCTGTGTTCTTAAACATTTACCATCAACATGCTTCTGTGCTGTGCACTTTGCTGAGTCTAGAAGTGAACTTCCCTGGGTCCTGCCTTCAGAGTGCTTAACTTCTGGTAGGAGAGAGAAGACAACAACCATGGTAGGTAGCCAGAAAGGTTCGGAGAAGAGACAAGACAGAGGATCGTGTCATGGAAACAGAAGCAAATGAAAGGGAGGGAAGTTGGATCTCAGTGGAGATAAAATTTATCCTCAGAGGAAGCCTCATGTTCAGAGGTTTTGCTCACAGCTCCATTTCCTGCCTACTGTGCACATTGTATTTTTGAAAGTGGCCCCTGGGAAAGAATTTTTCAGTAACTGATTTTGACCTGGAAAACCAGCCTCCTCCTGTGTACTTGCTCCAGTACCTGAGTGAAGAAGCCTGCTGGGCTTTCTCCATTGCTGAAGCAGGCAAAAGCATCCCAACCCCAACTGTGGGATTCATTAGCTTCTGCTGTCAAACTGCTGTGGTCATGAGGGTGTGAAAGGCACAGTGCCTTCACAGCTCTAGCTGGGGCACAGGCTGTCACAGTCCCCCACAAAAGCACACCCGGCTTGTTGCCCAGTGCTGGAACATGGCAGCTCGTGAATGGCTGCCTTCCTGTGGGATTGCTTTGGTTTGCTTCACCCAGTGGAACAATGTGATTTCTCCCATACTTAGTCTGTGTTAGACATTTTTTTCCCCTTCTGGCTCTAGGTGAGTATCAGTGCTCTTTTACTTGCAGGTAGCAGAAGCACTCCAACTAGCTTAAGCAAATACAGGAGAGTTTTTAATAAGAATATCAGTGACTGGAGCAAGGGACTAGAATAATCACCGGGAACCAAGGCAGTTACCCTCTTGGTAACTGGTAATTCTCTCTCTCTTGGGTTACATGGACTTGTGCTTCTGTTGCCTCTTTTCGTAGGTTCATGCCAGAATAAGACATCCCTAGCTCGCAAATGTCCATCTTCTCAGTTTGAGCTACAAGAAGCTCAAACTGTGTCCCAATTCTGTTGTTGCAAGAGATAAGCCTAAATATTCAAGACTGAGTCTGGCCACCTGCTGTGATGGGGTTCATGTAATCGGGATGTGACTTTAAGCCCCCATCCTGTCCCAGCACCAGTGGGTGGGGTGCATTTTGCAGAAAATGGAGAAGTTGAGGGATAGGCAGTCACGTAGGTTGATAGGCAATTGCATATTTATACATAAGCAATCTGACATAATTTATGTTTTCTTGAGGGTTAGTGCAGCATGCTAACTACCCATACAAGCCCAAAGTCTGTAGACGTTCAGTACTCCTACCTTTTCCGAACAAGAGAAGCTCACTTGGGCTGTGTAAAGACTAGAATTGATGTAGCTATCCATATAATTCAGGCAAAAACCTGCTGCTGAGAGAAAAGAAGGTTCAGTTGTTTGGAATTAATTAGGCCAGTTAATGGTATTCAGATACACAAGATAATTGTTTACATGTCCTCATCAAAGCATAAATAAGATTTGGGTGGTTCGCACTGGCATTGGGAACCTAAAACTACATCCTTGTCACATGCCTCTTCTGCGGGGGTTCCCTTTGGTGTCCCAAGACAGAAGGGATCTTTTCCGCCTCCAGATTTCCAAAGAAGTGCTTTGCAATTCTAGTCTATTTTTCTCCCTTGTACTCGCTTGTTGTTTTTTTTTTTTTTTTCCTCTTCCAACAGGCTGTTGCTTGGTGAGGACAATATCTGTCTTATTTTACTGTCCTTGACTAAGATTGACTATAGTGTCTTGAACATGGTAGATTCCTAAATCGTATACGCTAAATATGTGAGTCACTTAAGTGACCGATAGTAAACCAGACCAACCAATAATCAGTTCAAATCTCTGTAGAGTCAGAGATTCTTCAATACTCCATTTAATTGAATAAATGTGTTAGTACTGACAAGGTGCCTAGCACTGTACTTAGTCCTGCTAGTGAAGTGGCTTTATAGTTTATTAGTTAAGATACTAGGAAAGCTTAACCTGAGTCTCAATGTCCCCAGCTGCAAACTGGGTGTGTGGGGAGAGGAGGCGTGATAATGTTTTCCCGATGGGATGATTGTAAGGATTAGAATGTATGCATGGACAGCACCAAGCACAGAGTAATCTTTTTGTGTTTGTTTGTTTAATTGTAGTTATTCATTATTGAGGTTGGTATAGATTTTCATGCATAATTCTCAAGTGCAAGAAAAGTTACATTTCTTTATTTCTCTGCATCGTATCACCTTTTCTGATCTCCACCCTTTCCCTAGGAGAAAATTCAATTTCGGTTGTATTCTAGAGGCCTCTAACCCTTCTAGCAATGTGAAAAGTCTTGGTAGATCAGCAGTCCTCTCTGTTGGAGAGGGCTCTCTGGACCTCAGTCTATTGAGTCTAGTTCATCAAACTTTCCCTTTACTGATTCTGGATTTTGAGTTATAGGAAAATGTTCTCTATTTCCAAGTTTAGAGGAATGCATTAATGTCTTATTTTATGTCTTTATAGTATTATTCTTATATTAAATGTTGGACCCATTGCAAATTTATTTTGATGTATGGAGTGAGGAATGGATCCAATTTTTCTTTTCCATTTGACTCACCAGTTATTCCAATACCCCTTATTGAGACATCCATCCTTTCCCATTTGAGATGCTGACTTTGAATTAATGAAAATTTCAATTATATAAATTAAATCATTAAATGCTAAATTTCCATATGTGATTAGGCCTAGCTCTAGCTTATTTGTTCCATTTGTCTTTCTGTCTATTCTTGCACTGATAAGACATTTAAAAATTTTTATGGATTCAGAAAATGTTTTTATATCAAGTCATTTCTCTTATTTCTCTTATTTTTTCATAGTTTTCCCAAGTGAGTTTTATAATCAATTTTATCCCTAGGAAAATAAGAAGCTGAAGGCATTTAATTTGAGTTCATTAAGTATAAAAATTAACTCTGGGAAGATTGAAAACTTTATGTTCTTGGTTCTTCCTAGCCAAAAATATGAAAAATATTTTTATTTGTTTAAGTCTACTTGTGTGTCATTCAAAACTGTTTTACAGTTTTTCTCATGTGGATTTTGAGGCAGTGATATTACTATGAAAATAACAATGTGAAATTATTATTCTTATAAATGAGCTTTTCCCTTCTGGTGTGTCTCCAAATAGGATTTTGCTTATATGTCCTTTATTTTACTTTTAACCTTTCCTAATCTCTTTGATTTGGGTGTGTCTCTTGGTTGTGTTGAATTGTGCTTTGTTAGTCAATCTGGAAACATTAGAAGTGTATTAAGCCCATTTACATTTATTGATGTGCTTGGGAGATGACCTCAGTTTTGTCACATTGTTTTTATGTGATGTGTGTGTGTGTGTGTGCAGAAATAGTATTTCACTATGGGCTTGCTTGCTTTACCTCTTTTTATTTATTTATTTATCTTTTTGGCATTTAGGAAGGTCTGGAATTTTGGTCTAATGGCCATGCTTAAATTAACACCTTTGTATGATACACTTAAGGTCTGCTCTGTCGAGTGTCTTCTGGTGTCCCCTTACTAGGAGCAGTATTGAAATTAGCTAGAATCTTCCCCTCCTTCTCCGGTAGCAGCTGATATAATTTGATGCTGGAGTAATGCCATTTTCCCTCAATTAATACTCATAATGCAATCTTAGAGCTTAATCTCCTTTCTTGAAACTCTTTCTTTATCTGTGTCCATTTTGGTTGGCTATTCAATTGGCAGTATCTCTCCTCATTCCTCTTCCTGCCTCTTCCTCCCACAGAGCCTGGAGAAGTGAGTAAGGTGGGGACTGAAACCGGATTTTGACAGGTGAAGGGAACCATTTTAGTGATCTGGGTTTTTCAAAAAGATTTTTGAATAATCTTTATTTTAAAATAATTTCAAAACCAGAGAAAAGTTACAAGAACAGGACAAAGAACTTACCTATCATTCCTCACCCAACTATTGATATGTTGATTCATTTGCTTTAACATTGCCTCTATACATACATGTTTTTAGTAACATTTTTTCCTTTTTAACAAGGTATTTTTGACACCCTTGAGCACTTTGTAAATGGATAGATAATTACCATTATGGGGAACAGTAGCCACTGTCTTTTATTACTCTGGGGGAAACTGAGCGAGGGGCAGTTTTTAGGTCATCCATGAGTCTGGACACGAGGGACCTGCGATCCATCTCAGCAGACTTCCTGTGCTCAAGTCTCTGGGAAAGCTGCGGTGCTATCTGCACTTTCAAGGGACACTGCCAGTGTGCCTAATGCACTGTCAGTGGGAACTCAAGTGGACTGAAGAGTCCTTACCCAAATATTCTGAAATTCCCATGCCAGCATGTGCGAAAGGGAAGGGGCTTCCTTCAGCTTGACTGAAATTGAATTTCCTGTTACCAACGTAGCCATCTGATAAAGAGCTGTAGAACATGTGACATTTAAAAAATATTCAGTGTTGTGGAGTAAAATTCCGACCTGATCTCATGGAACAAACTTATAACACACATACAAGATAGTAGAGTGGAAGCTTAAGATATCAAAACAGCAAGCTGGTTCTGGACAGAAGATAAAGGCAAGCCTGGAGGTATCCCTTGAGATGCTGGAGTGTAGCCGTCAGAGTATTTTGTTGGGTGCCCACAACCTGAGGTGGGGAGAGATCTGCTGGGCACGTTACTGATTCAAATACACATCTCCTTCCCAAGTAGGTCTGGTGGACTTCGGAACCTCTGCATGTTGTCTTCCTGTCTCAGATGTTTCTCCTGTGTTCTTCCTGTTCTCAGATGTTTCTGCTACATTTCACACATTAACTGACTCTTCTGACCTTGTGTGAGCTTTCCTGGTGCCCTGTTTACCCAGACTACTGCCTTACCATCTGTCATAGAATCAGAACCTGGGCACTTGGTGTCCAGAACTAGAGAATGGACCCCAGTGAGGGTGTGTTATCCCAGGGTTCAAACGTGTACTGGGTACGTATTTGGGAAAAGCTTTAGAATTCAAGTAAAGTTTGGATGTCAGCATGAAATTTTTTATGGCACAAAGCTGGAGGAAAACCCTGCACATCGGTGGAACGATCAAGACTCCTTTGAAGGCAGGGACGCGATGGCTGTGGGTTGTATTTACTCTCAGCCCCTTTTTAGCTCTTGTTTTTATTGGCTCTTTATTTCCCAGAGCCCTTCTGTTTTGAGATGAAGTAAACGCTGTAATTTTTACTAGTTTCCAATTTTTGGTGCCTTTAATGGGTAAAATCAAGGCGGACTCTCTCTGGCTGTCCCTGTCCTCTTCTCCTTCCACATTTTTTATTACATGGAGAAGAAATGAGAGGGAGAAAGAAGTAGCTATGAAAGGTGGAAATAAACTCTCATCATTTGAAGTGTTGTTGTTGTTGTTTTTTTTTTTTTCTCCCACAGGCTCTGTGGGGAATTCTGAGCATTAGTTTCAAAATGACATTCCTCTGCCAAAGCTGCTTTTAGATTTGGCTTGTTGGAACCCTTTTTGTGAACTCCAGCATTGGTAATGGGAAATGTTGATTCTCGAAATAGAGGAAGGGTGACGTAATGGCCTAAAATCTTAGGCTGGATCTGTCCAGAAGCTTCTAAAGTGGAAGAATCCCCGATTCTTTCCCCCCCTGCTGTTAGAGATGATAATGGTTTTTCCCTTTTCAGTACTTACCCCTTATGTGTCATTCTAGACTGGATTTTTGCATTTTGGTGATGCAAAAGTGGAGGAAATTGGGAGGACAAGAAGGGTGAGATGGGCCTTTTTTAGGGCTGGATGACAAATATTTGGAAGAGTTCGACATGTGAGCCGTGGAAGAAGTTGTGTATGAAAGAAGGGGAGGGGGAAGGAAAGTGAAAATTTATAATAATTACCCCTGAGCTCAGTATCTCTGACTCACGGATTTGAAAATACTAGTAAAGGACTGGCATTATTGAATATTTTAACAATATTATTAGTTTCTGGACTGTAGTTCTTCTATTGCAATAGCATTCTAAGGTTAGTCCTCATGGGTGGTGCCACCATAAAGTTTACATTTGAGTTTCTCTTTATGATACACTTATTTTTGGACTCTTATAGAACATTTTCTTAGGTCCGGTGTGGAGGATAGGCTACATTTCACACATTAACTGTGACTGAGTCGTGTAACTTCTGGGGCTCAGTGTTGAGGATTATGAAACCCTGCGTGGTTCTTAGTGGGAAAGAACACCCTGATTAATTAGTAATGTCTGCGTAGGTATGAGATGCTCATGGATGTTCCTATGTCACAGACCCTCCACAGACATTGGAAAACATTATTCTATGCTTTGCTTGCGTTATAAAACTCATGAGAGAGAAGATATGGAGACTTCTGTAGTTTGTAACTGCCTTTTGTTATCAAAACTAAGTGGCAGAGTAATATCAAGTTGTACTAGAATAGAAGGGAGTGAGTTAATTAACAGGAAAGATTTTGTTCCCCCAGCTTTATTGAGATACTGTTGACATATTGTATCATGTACGGTTAAGGTGTACAATGTGTTGATTTGGTATACTTGCATATTGCAAAATGATTACTACCATAGTGTTAGCTAACACCTGCATCACATCACATGATTACCATTTCTTTTGTGTGGTGGGAATATTTAGCACCTATTCTCTTAGCAACTTCCAAGTTTATAATACAGTATTGTTAACTGTTATCACTATGCTGTGCATTGAATCCCTAGAATTTATTCATCTTTTAACTGGAAGTTTGTACTGTGATTAACATCTCCCTGTTTTCACCCCAAACCCCCTGCTTGGCCTCCTCGGAACCTGGTAACCACCATCCCACCGTGTTAATATGAGTGCAGCTTTTTCAGATTGCACTTATAAATGAGACCATACAGGATTTGTCTTGTTCTGTTTCACTTGTTTCATTAACACAGCGAAGAGTTTAGGTAAGGAGTCTAATATTCGACTGGGTTTTGTGAAACAGAATAATCGACCTTGATTTCACTGCTCTGTTGGACCTAAACGTTCCACTGGCGCTCTGAGCACAACGTAGACTAACTGGGTTCACAGAGTCAAGTGCTTTCTTTTATGAATTATTCACAGTAACTGCGCCCACTGCCTGGAATCCCCACAGCAGTAGCTCTTAACCTTTTTTGCCTTAAGTCATCCCACATTTTTTAAAGCGTTTTCCTCTTTATAAAAGCGACTTTTCTCAGAAGAACATCTCTGTAGTTATAGGAATTTAGTTTGTTAATGACAGCTTCCATTTCTGGGCTAAATGTTTTATATATGTTAACTTATTGAATTCCTGCAAAAATCTTGTGAAGTCAATATCATTGTCCACATTTTATGCTGAAATAACCAATGCTTGAGAAGTTACATAATCAACAGACACAGTTTACTATATGAAGATCTCCCTGTTTGTATATTGCTGGACGTGAGCTCTGAATCATACACTGTGTTGCTAATTTGTTTACTTATTTGGTTATTTATTTTAAGGACTCAAGAAGACTGTGGTTGTTTTCTAGACCTAGCTCATAAGATCAGAGCACACCATGCATGGGCTACAAAATCTGGAGCTGAGTCCAACTCCATGGAGTTGGTGGAGCTGAAGCTGGCTGACAGAGAGACCCAGAGCCAGGAGATAAAGGGTCAAGTATGACTCTGCTTAGGGAGATCAGTAGTGAAGAGGTTAAAAGAACGGAGAGTGGAGCTCTTGTGTTCTCTAATTTGTTTCTTGATTCCACCAGTATTTTCTGAGTACCTGCCATGAACCACAGAGTATGCTAGAAATCAGGGCTATAAAACCAGTAAGCACAAAATCAATCCCTACCTTCCTGGAGTTTATAGGCAGCTAGAGACTGAATACTTATGTCCTCCCCAAAGTCATGCATTGAAACCTAATCCCCACTACAGTGGTATTAGCAGGTGGCCTTTGGGAGGTAATTAGGTCACCAGGATGGACCCTCATGAGTAGTATTTACGCCTCTATAAAAAAGACCCCAGAGAGATCTCTTACCCCTTTTGCCATGTGAGGACAGCGGGAAGACAGCTGCGTTTGAACCAAAAAGCAGGCTCTCACCAGATGCTGAACCTGCCAGCACCTTCATCTCAGACTTCCCAGCCTCAGAACTGGGAGAATAGATGTTTGCTGTTTAAGCTACCTAATCTGCTGTTATAGCTGCCGGAGCTGAGTGTGACGCAGGCTAACGAGCAAGATGTCATTAATAAATTAGTCTCTCAGATAAATGTATAGTGAAACCATAGTACGGGCTCTGAAGGTGAGGTCCATGGTGCTGAGAGGGTCTAAAAGAGGTATTTGACACCATTAGAAGTCAGGGAGGGCTTCTTTGAGGAAGAGGTGTTTTAACTGAGATGCAAAGGATGAGTTGAGTTGGTGAGGAGTAGAAGGAAGAGAATTCCAAAGAGAGGCACCAGCATGTGAACACCATATGGGAAGAGGGTGTGAAAGAAGCTGATGGTGGTGGCTAGAGCAGAGAGGGAACGGGAGCTGGCTGGAGAGACAGGCGGGGGACAAACTGTGCATGGTCTTGGGCCATATTCAGGGTTTTGGTCTTTATCCTGGTAACTGCAGACAGCCACTGAAGGATATTAAGCAGGAGAATAGCATGACTAGGCTTAGATATCAATGAGACCATCTGGCTGGAATGATGAACAGCCTGGAGGAGGACAAGGACAGAAGCAAGTAGTTCTGTTCGGGCAATTGCAGCAGGATCTGTGTCCAAAAGCACCGTCTCCAAAGAGGACCAGTTAATAGGAGTTTTTCAGTCCTCCATGGAGTGGCAACACTGGGATCAAGACATCTAAACAGTACCTTTGGAGATCCCTGTGGCTGCCTTGTACTGACAGCCATTGGCCGCAGTGATCATCGCTGCCATTTGTAGCCAACATCCTGTCTGCCCTTGGCTGTTCTATCCAATATTCATAATCTGGCATTTTTCAGTGCCAGTCTTTCTCCATGTTCCCACTTTTTTTAAAGGCGATTCCATTCTTTCTTCTAGGTAATTGGTTCAGGAATAGGTATGTGACATATTTCCAGCCAATGAGAAGTGGAAGGTGGTTGGGAGCCCAGGGATGTGCTGCTGAGGAAAAATTTCTGTCTTGTGAGAGAAATTCGTAGGAAGTGACTCTGGATGTGACATCTGGAACTGCTGTAGCCTGTGGACGGCAAAGCTGAGTGATGTGAAGGAACTTTAGACCTTAATGGCATCATTAAGCTATTAGTCGACCAAATCAATCATCCTCAGAGCTCACACTGCCTCTGACCTTCCTGTTATGTGGGATAATTAAGTCTTTAATTTAGACTTAGGTTTATTCTATTTGCAGATGGAAACATTGAAACCAATAAACCAGCTGTGTGGACTGGGAAAGCTAATTACTGTCTTTGAGCCACTTTCCTTGTCCGTAATGTGGATAAGCAGTTATACTTGTTGCACTGAAATATGTCTGTGAAGATTTTACTTAGTACATCCTATATGCTTAGCCCCATGCCCAGCCAAGAGATGCTGAATAAGCCATTGCTATGGGATGGATAATGGTCCTATTTCATGTATGGGTCAGCAAGGATGGACTCCAGTTGTATTTTTCACCCCATGTCTACAGCTCACACACCAGCCAGCTTTTGGAAATAACTAACTAAATAAATACTCTGCTTTCTTTTTTCCTACCCTGATTTATCTTGATTCTTGGTGTTTTATAAGGATATGTAAATGTGCCCTAGACTGCCTGGATAACATTAATTTTTTTTTTGCCCCTTGATATTCCATTACAATGTAATCAATTAGATTGGTTGTGTAGATGATTCAAGTTGGTTATTAGATTATGAGAAAACATCAGCTGGAAGGTTACTGGAGCCAAAATCTTTCTTTTGGATGTGACCTCCCTGTATTTTGCTGAAGGATTTCACACACATGTTCATCACTGTGTGGGGATCCTTTATGCTGTTGCTGGGGAACACTGAATTAATTTTGTCAAGTCTTGAATGTACAGGTCAGTAGCCTGGTTCTTCTTCCCTGAAACCCTGGCAAGACTTTTAGACACTGTGAACACTTCACAAGCTAGGTTGACACTCCCAAGATGAATTGGATGATTCAAAGTCCAACCTTGCTTTTGAACATCAAGCCTGAAATATTTGTCTCCCTGCCCAATGCCACCCCATTTTTGTCTCTATCTGAATTCATTGGGTGATTTCTAAAATTGTGCCTTCCCTTGGATATGTTCCTAAAGGCCATATGCACTGGCTGGTGTTGGATGCTAAGCCTATCTCAAAGTAGCACACTTTTGTCTGCAGGAAGAAAGCTAATATTTGAGTGCAAGACGTGGTCTAGGGGATCTATGTGATATTATTATGTTAATGTAAGACAGGAAGATCTAGGATCAGAGATATGAAGTAGCCTCCTGGTTATTAGTGAGCAGGTCGGACAGGGAGTTTGAAGCCAGACTTGCCCCACTCCACAGCCCCTTTCCTGGAGGGGTGGTGCAGTGGGGTGAGAGGCCTTGACGACACGGTTGAAAACACGGCTGCAGTGGCGGGTGCCGGTGTCCCGCCAGTGGCTCTGCCACTTTCTCACCAGAATCCTAGACAAGTTAGCTAACTGCCTTGTGACTCAGTGTCCTCGCTGATATAATGGAAACAATACTAACGCCTGTGTCAAAGGGCTGCTGTGAGGATTAAATGAGCAAATCTATATGTGAAGTACCCAGCCCGTACAGAGAAGTGCTGGGTGTGTTTGTTAAGTAAAACACATATGATGTGCTCTTCGCCACTAGGTAAATGTGTCTGGATTGCACTATTGCCACTTTGAAATCAATGTTATTGGTGTTTTGTAATAGAATTAGAAACAACTTGGAACAAGTTGCTGTCTCATGATGATAGAGCCAGAATATGGTAGGCTGGAATTTGAATTCAGGTCTTTAAAACTGGGAATCCAGTTTCTACTAGCTCAGGCATGAAATGGGACACTTTGGGGAGTTAACAGAGGGGAAAAAAAACAATAAAAGTATTAATTCTAAGGCTAACATTCATGCAAACCTCTTAGACTTTTCAGAGATTACTTATGAATGATCAGGGATTTTATGTGCATAGAGACTTAGAAATCAAATAGGATTTCAAGTAAAAGTTCAGGAACAATGCTTGTATGTCTATATTCACTAGAGATTTCCTATTTCCTTTTTTTGGTCTTTTGCCATTAACAAAAGCTTCTCTTTTTTTATTCATTTTAACTGCCTTATCTTTTGCTGTTACACTAAGAGGTTTTATGTATTTTGAATTGGTCACACATAAGCTGTTTTTTAATGACTGCATCAGTTCCGAATCAGTGTGCTATAAACAAACACAGAAACAGGAATAAATTTCATTAGCAAGTAAACATAGTACATATCAAAGAACACTTCACGTGAATCCCCTTCTGTGCTTGTCAAGCAAGGACTCAAGAAGTGCTTGTCTCTGTGAGCTGCACCAAGACTCACAAATCGCTTCACAGAATGGGGAAGTACTCTGGAAACATAGACAGTTAATAGCCATGTTCCCAGGAGGCTGAAACGGAGCGCCTATGAACTCACAAAGAGTTCGGAAAAGTGTTTGTCCTTATATTACCCTTGGAGGCCCTGCCACCGGGTCCCAGGAAGGGGTGAGGCAGGCTCAGGCTGGTAGGGAAAAGAGACATATACACTCAAATTCATCATTTTGTGTGTGTACAGTTGTTATGGTTTTCCTTTCTGGCCTAGATTTCTCCCTTTTCTGGAAACAACACCCTATATCTCTTTGATGAACCCAGTCTCCTCCACTGGGTTCTTTGGTTTGGGCAGAGTTGACTATCCCACCTGCTTCAGGCATGAAATCTGACCCAGAAACTGCAAAAGTAGCAAATTTCATCTCATTCACCATAATGGTTGGTCCAGGGGTGGGCAGATGTTCTAAGACAGTCCAAGAAGATTCAATTCCAGGACTTCTGTTGGAGCTATTAGGAACAAAAATGTCCTATAGATACTTTTAGCTGAAGCAGCCCCTGAGTGGGAACCACTGTTTGGAATCAGGTCAACAGAAAGGAGATGCTTGGAAAGGAAAGAAGCAGGCGTGAAGCCGCCATTTGGGCACCTTGATTTGGTCACGTCTGAAGACTCTGTCTCCAAACTTCTCATTAACACGAGGGAACAGTGTACATTATTGATTTGGAATACTTCTTATTTCTTAGGCTAGTTTGATAGGTTTATATCACTTGCAGTGAAAGGATCCTCATTAAAAGACTATGATCAAAAGTACCAGTATAGCCATATGAACAGAAGGTCTTGGGGTATTCTGGATGGAGAGACTAAGGAGTGGCACTTGACTTGAGCTTGGAAGGGTACATCTGATTTCACGAGCGGAATGTGTTAGGTAAAGCCATCTTGGAGAAAAAGAGCAAGAAGTGAGAATAGGAGGGGCATTTCAGGGAATGTGAGAAATTTGGAGTGACTGGGGCATAGTGTTGTGGTAAGGAGTGATGAGGTGGAGCTCAATACTCCAGGGCATTATCCAGCACACTAAGGACCCTGGGCCACGTGAGCCACAGGTGGTGCTTGTTAGACGTGCTTGTTCGATTACTTACTTTGATGGCAGAATGGGGTATGCTTTGGAGAGAGTGACCTATAAGCAGGCAAGCTGACTTGGATGCTATGACAAGAACTCAGGAAAGAAACAGAATATTCACAGAGTAAGGTCAGTAGATATATGGTGTAACTGCTGTGTTTTCCCAGTCCTGCATCTAAGGCAGACATTGCTAACTGACCAACTTTCTTCCGCATTTGGCATTTTCAGCAGAGCGTTCCAGACAGCCGTTCCCCATTATCTGCTGCTGCTGCTGCTTGAGTTGAACTTCACTTCCTCTTCCAGCCCCTTCAGTGAGTAGTCGATGTGGATGCTGTGAGGAGAAGGGAAGGGGAAAGAGGGGCAGAGAAACATCGATGTGGGAGACATACGTTGGTTGCCTCTCACTTGCCCCCAACTAGGGACCTGGCCCGCAACCCAGGCATATGCCCTGACTGGGAATCGAAACTGCCACCCTCTGATTTGCAGGCTGGCAATCAATCCACTGAGCTGCACCAGTCAGGGCAAGAGTCTTGGCTTGACTTTTGGCTTTAGGTTCTTTGGGTTGTATTTTAGAGCTGAAACTCTTCTTTTTTAACTTGTTGGAGTAAATGGATGAGTGTTTGCTGAGCAGGACAAATACAGTGTTGGGCAAAAGTAGGTTAATTACAATAA
Organism: Tonatia bakeri; assembly: GCA_004024845.1. NCBI lineage: Eukaryota > Metazoa > Chordata > Mammalia > Chiroptera > Phyllostomidae > Tonatia > Tonatia bakeri. The sequence goes on from PVIA01006799.1 coordinate 27,756, forward strand.
TAAATATAATAATAAATAAATAATACAGGAATAAACTGTGCTTTGCATACTTACAACTGTAGGCCTGTATTTTGAGTGAAATCTTGGCCTTTGAGGGAGACTTCCACTTTCCTTCTCTCAGAGCAAATAAGAGCCCTGGCCCAGCAACCAAACAAAGTTGATGGACTCCATGGGGGCCACTGTCTAGCTCAAGCCACTTTTAATGGGATGGGAAGTACGTGCATTTCTTTGAGGTCACAGCTTTAAATCTGACCTGTGGCCATAAGAACCACCACCTGACAGCTTTTTGGCAGCCGCTGTGAAATGAGTTATGGGTCTCAGGATCATTTCTAGTAGGATGAATCCACTTCAGCAAAGCCGTTCTGGAGTTATTGCCGGAGAGGGAGTGCTAACGTGAAAGACACAGGAATGAATGGAGGCAGCGCCGCTCCATCCACTCTCCAAGAGGTTCCCCCATCACCACTTGGAGGCCTGCTGGGTTAAAGGCTATGGTGGGAGCTTCCATTGCAGAAAGGACCCTGGCAGGCAGGGTGCTGTGCATTCTTTTGCTGGCTCAAAGGCATGGATTCACAGGGCAGGAATCTGAATGGCTTCGGAGTTAAGAAAAGTGGCTTGTCCGCTGGATTGCAGAGAGGAGCTGTTTTCCCAGATCCATCGGATAACAGATCTTTAGAGTCACATCTAATTTGCATTTTAATTCAAGGAGAGAAATTCGCAATTTGGACAGAACCAGAGCCCCTGTAGGAAGGAACCTGGGTCTTTGATGCGAAGGTTTGAAACTTTCTGAAGGCTTCCCTCATTCTGCTGCTTACTTTGTATGGTCTTGTTTTTGCTTGTTCATATGGAGAGGAGAATGCACAATTATTTGGGGGAATCCAGTGTTGCTCCACAATAAAGAAGATTGGGTCTACAGCAGAGGAATAATTGGGTATTTCAATAGCCTGTAAGTATCTGTGGTTTTAGAAATTCAAAGAAAACCTACACACAGTGTTGTATATAAGAAGAATTACTATTTGTCAGCAAAAATATGCTGGCACTCTTTGTATGTGATCTTATTTATATTCCTCAGCTGTGAGAGGTACTCACTGTTATTTACTTAATTTTACAAATGAAGTAACTGAGAGTTTAAAGAAGTTACTTATCCAGGCTACACATTTGTAAATGAGGAAGCCTGGATTTAATCACATATCTGTGTGATTTCTAAGCACATGCTGTTTTCACTCCACTCTGATACTTCATGGTGTAGAGAATGAGGAGCCAGAGCAGATATCCCCAACCAGGATAAACGGAAGTCCCTAAAAACAGTGGGTACTGGGTACTCTGCTGAGCACAATACAAGTATTTCCTCAGTTAATTCTCAGAATAACACTATGCCTTGAGGTCAGCTGTTTGCCCATTTTACAGATGAGGAAATTCATTCAGAAGTTCCAATAACTTGCTCAAGGCCTCCCAGCCAATAAATTATGGACCTTGGATTAGGATTCAGGTCCATTTTGCTTCAAAGCACATACCCTTAACCACCAATGCTGGTGTGGGACGTAGACCTATTAATCGTGGCATATGTGATTATTTCCGGGGACGGGTAAACAAATAACTTTAAAAGATGTTATTTAAAATTAATAGAGATAAGCAAGATGGCTATTTCTAGTGGTGGTGATATAGTACTGGCCATTTTAAAATGGATTTATGTAAATTAAGAAGAGTTGATTTAAATAAAATATTACAGTAGAAGATAGATATGGCAAATATGGTTCCGGTGGACTGAGGTTCAGGGTCAGTGCGGTCGCTATGCTGGTCTTCAGCAGAGAGTCAGCCTCCTCTAGGCTGAGGCCTGGGGGGCTCAGTGCAGTGCATGGGCTGCGGGTGCCACCCCGGGGTGGGGAGAGGGCCTGCCTGGAGTCAGGAGGAGCCCGGCTGCCTGGGGCCCTTGAGAGGAAGCAGATTCTTCTGTTAGCTCCTTGCCTTCTCTGAAATGTTACCACCTGGGGACAGGTGATCCTGTTTGGTGTGTTTCACTTTTAAAATTCTGCCCAAATATCCACAAAGTCCTAGTCCCTCCAAGATCTTTCCCTCTGAATCCCTACTACCCTACCCGCTGTACCATGAAACCTGGCTTTTCACAGTAATATCTGGTAATTTCCTCTTATTTTTTTCCTTTGTCATTTGTGATCTGGGATGGCAAATATATTTAATGTCAGGAACTAACTCAGAACCTGATGGGGGGTGGCTGTGGAAGTGCCGCCTGTGAGATCAGCAGGAAAGGGCGCCGTGATGAGGTAGTCACGTCTGTCACAGGGCAGGCTAGGGGAGAAGAGGCACGTGTGGCACTTATTTGTCATTCCTGATTCTCCATTCTCCAGCTAGGTGGTGACTTTCCGAGGAATGACGCAGGGTTTCTCTATCCATTGCGCTTCCCTCGTCATGTAGCATGCTTGTAGATTCACTGATTTTCTCGCTCATTTTCCTTGAACCCAAATCTGGAATTCCAAGAGAATCAGAAGTCGTCATGTTAAATTTCAATGTAGATTACTGGTATCAAGTCTGCACTTCTGGTTTGGAGACCAAAGTAGCTGCTGAACAAAGAGCAGTCACCCTTTTCTGTTTCAGAACGCGGCAAGTTCTGAAGAAGGTGTTTGCAGATGAGGGGCAGGCAAGAGCGGGGAAGGGAATAGACCGGATGAGCAATGTCTTCAGTAGAAAATGAGCTTGCACGGAAACATTTGGGAAACAGTTTTTTCCATATGCAAATCAGTCATATTCAGTACTTTTTCCTTTGATTTGACATCTTCTTGGTTTTCTGTGTGACTCCACTACTCGCTTTAAAGAGCAGGTGGCCAGCAGGCAGGAATGGTTGGTTTGTTGCCATCTTTACTTGCTATTTACTTGATATCTCATCAGTGTGGTAGTAGGCTAAAGAGCAGCAGCTGCCAGGAGTCATTCTCAGTAAGATATTGATCTAGACAGGTGACTGCACTGGACCCAGAGTTGTCTAGTCATAGCTGGGCAAAACGACCAGCGACTTGCAAACAGAACCCTGTATGTCTGCATCTAGTGTACGCACTCCTTGACAAAACTATCAAGGCTCTGCTCACCCCTCCTTTGGCTTTGTGTATTCCCTTTGCTATCCTGAGAAGTTTACCACCTTCATGGTAGGGCCCCTTCTTCTTTGGAAAAAAAAAAATCTTGCTCCTTCTATTTTTGTCCTCCTTTTTAAACTCACCCAGCAGGTCACATTGCTTCAGAGTTTTTGCTTTTAACTTGTCTATATACCATTTAAAGTAAGTGATTCTTAGATAGCTCATGTGTTTTCCCTTCTAGTGGTACTTCCAAGAATGATGATTTGTTTTCAGTGGCTCGTTTGTGTTTAAGGTCATGGAATCAGGCTTGTGGTGTGAGTCTCAGGCAGTGTGATAAGGCCAGTGGAAGAAGTGCTTTGGGTTACAGAGGTTTCCATTGAATCAGGTGGTGGAGCAATTCACTCTCCTGCCTGAGTTCTTCTAGGAAGTGGCCCTCCACCAGCAACCCTGGCAGAAGTGGGCTGTCAACTGATGATCGATAGTTATGCGTGAGTTGTTTTTTCTCAGGGTTGAAGCCATGTCTGCTGGAATACAGAGTTAAGTGGGTCGTGTAATGCTGCACAGCCCTGGGGGCAGCTTGGTGCAAAGAGGAGACGCAGAGTGCACCATCAAGCTGGTGCCGGAAGAGACCGTGTGTTTGCGGAAACACGGAGGAAACCAGGTATGCAGGTTGTATTCATGTGTGAAAGGCAGAGTTAAGGCAGTGATGCTTTCACTTAAACAAATGTTGAAAGTCACAGTTTAGAGCATTTTGTACCTTTTCTCTGTTTCCAGAGACTAGCTTGACGCCCGACATAGGAAGACACCCAAGAATGGTTTTGTACTCTATGGAACAAGATTGAGGTTAGCTCTTGCTATTTACAACACGAGGGCTCAAATATAAAGTAATCTTTGAATGCTAGGGGATCCTGCAATTTCTTCAAAGAGAATTACATGTTTAAATAGGTTTTCTTTGCAGGGGTGGGGGGTTCCAATTGAACATACACACTTCTAAGTCTAGAGATAAAATAGTTGCTGATCTACAAATAATATTTAAGTTATTTAGTTCACTATATATACATATTTCATGAATTAATATACTAATTTAGAAGTACTTTTTCCACTTTGATATTTTTTGAGGCGATTTTATTCAAACTCTTCTGATGCATTTAACATTGTTCCCTCTTCTCCTGCTCCCACCACTTCTGACGATTCATGTTGTTCAGAGGAAACTTAGGCTCTTGCTCAAAGATATTTCCTAGTTGACATTGTAACACTGAATTATGCAGAAACCCATTGGCACCAATCAGCCTGATTCTGGTTCTGGGATCCATTAATTCTTTACTTCAGGAGTCCTTGCAGTGGTTTAGAAAGCACCGCTGTTAGTGCTGGGGCCGTTCAGTGAGCACACTTTTTCTCAGGCTTCGCATCAGTCATAGAGTGCAGCAAGATTTCTCCTCCGGTTTACTGTCATTTATTTATTTATTAATTATGTTTTTATTCTTTTACCTTATTCTTTATTTTATTGTTTTAAATTTATTTTTTCAGTTACATTCAGTGTTATTTTGTATTAGTTTCAGGTATATAGCATGATGGTTAGACAAGCATATATTTTACAATGTGTTCCCCCTGATATTTTTGGGCTCTATTCTGTCTAGAAAACTAGGAGGAGGGCTGGGGGTTGGGGTCTGGAGGCTGGTGCAGGACGTGCTGAACAGGGAAGAAAGGCGTGGAGCATGGTCCCGCCCTGGGCTAGACTGTGAAGATTTTGGAGCACAGAGCTAGAAGGGGTTGTGGAGATAATAGGATCCAACACTCTCATAATTCAGAAAAGAAACACACTCACAGAGTCTAGCGGAGGCTCGTGTCCCAGGATAGGACTTTTCTTTTGATGCTGAAGCCCATACACTCAACCACTGCACTGTTTGTCCTCCAGGGAAATCCGTGTGATTCCTGCTCTTGCTCCCTATTAATTATGAACCTTCAGGCAAGAGACATAACTTCTGTGAACCTGAGCTTCATTATCTTCAAAATGAGGCAATAATCCCCACGGTGATTTTGGGAGCAGAGATGAAAGAATACATGTAACGTGCTCGTCAGTATTTCTGATATAGTAGTTCAATGGACAGTACCTATTCCTAATGCTACTACTAGAGTTACTGCTGTTATTTTGTATCTGTGGGCCTTTTTCTAGGCATGAAGTGCCCAACTGCTACCCTGTTCCAGTCCCTTCCCACCTAGACCCACTATACTTTGGTACTAAATAGACAACAAAAAGTAGAAACAGTGAGGAGCTCTGTAACAGTGGTGAGTGAAGTTGTATTGTGTGGTATTCACAACAGTTCCCTTTCCTCTGCCCCCGGAACTCTTAGTCCTCCTTTAGGACTCAGATCCAATGTCACGTTTTCCAGGAAGCTGCTCTGTCCCTGCTCCGAATGCCGGAAGTGTGGGGTAAAGGTGAGATGGTGTGTGTGTCTGTGTGTGTGTCTGTGTGTGTGTGTCTGTGTGTTAATTCAAATGCAGTGAATAACTAAGTATTGTCCAAATATTATGATTTAATCACTTGACAGTTTCACTTGAAACAAAAGATAACAAGGTATTTTCTTTCCTGCAGTGCAATAGCAGGACATCCTGAAGCCAGAAATCTTTTTTATTTACCCTCCCTGTTTGAGGAAAGCAGCCCAGCTCCTGACAGATGCCCTACACTGGATCTTGGGAAGAGCTGGTCATTAGTCCTAATTAACAAATGTCTCATTGCCACTCACTCTGTACCTGGAATGGGTAGAGAAGCTCCCGGAGCTTGGAGACGTCAGCCTAGCATTCTGGAAAAACAGGGCAGCTGTTATTTTCTGTTTCTAGCTGAAAAGCACAATCTAAAAACATCCTTTTCTGTTCATTTGAATTGCTCTATCTGTAAAAATCGATAGTGCACTTACGTGAGGCTGGGTACCCAGAGGCCACATTCTCAAATCCACGTCTCTCCACCCGAAGGTGAAGGGTAAGTGCAAGTGGCTGAAGAGGCAGTTGAAAGGATGGGACAGGAAAGGCTGCTCGTGGCTCCTGCCATGCCCTCCCTCCCCTTCCCCTGGGCTGGGAGAGGTCTTTTTCTTTTGGCTCCCACCAGCCTTCACTTATGAAAGCAAAAACTTCCCAGCAGTTAGGCACAAGCCTGCTTTTGCAAATCCACTGAACTGACATTTGTTGAGTACCTACTATGTGCAGAGGACCATGACAGTGTCTGTGGGCTCTGCCTTAAAATAAAACAGTAGTCTAGCATGGTGAGAAAAACATACACATAGGTGTGCAGGGGTGAGATGGGAGTCCCCCGTTTTCTGACTGTGACCTGAGGCCAAAAGGAACCAGCCACAAAGTTCCAGATGGAGGCAGTGAGTTATCGGCACCAGCCTTAATCCTGCCTGGGCTATTGGTGAGCACTCTCTGGGGTCCAGGGACTAATGATCTCTTATTGCCAGTTAGAATATGAAATATGCACTGGCTCCATGATCTCTCTGTCTGTGCCACTTCCTGTGTGATCCGGCCCTCCCCTAACTTCAGCCTCATCTCATGCCCGACTCGCTTTGCTCTCTGCGCTCCAGGCACCATTCTTCTCAAGTCCTACTGTGTCTTCCTCAAACCTCCCAGCTTTCCAGTCCCAGCTGACACACCACTTCTTCACAGAGACTTTTCTGGAATCCCTTCCCCCCAAACAATTACCTTTTATCCACTGCCCTGTTTTATGTCCTTCTTAGCACTTAATCTGTAACTATCTTGCTTACTTACTGGTTTACCGGTACTGCACCCCCCTCTTGGGAATGTATATAAATCCACACTGGGTAGAGCTGGGCACTAGATTCAGGAGGGGCCGGGGCTGGGTCTGTGCAGGGGCTGGGGCCTGGTGGGGGTGGGAGGTGGCATTTGACGCCTTTTCTCTCTGCCCGTGGTTTTGTTTTCACTCTGCTTCCTTTAACAACTTTCCTCACAGCCCTAACAATTGTCACATTAACATCTTATAATAAAAGGAGCTATTTTTAGAGCCTGCACCCGGGAGTGCCTTCTTTCTCTTTCCCTCCTTAGCTAATTGTCTTTGCAGGGACATTGTCTTCTTTGCTGTTGGAGCTTCAGTGCACATGGCCTGGCACACAGTAGGTGCTCAATAATTGGTAACGGAATGATCTGCCACATGATGGCTGTATGACTTCAGTATGTTCTACGACTTCTTTATTTTGTTTGTTTATTAATTGATTTTAGAGAGAAAGGAAGGAAGGAAAAGAGGGAGGGTGAGAAAGAGAGAGACATTGACTTGTTTTTCCATGTATCTGTACATTCACTCTTTGGTTCTTGTATGTGCCCTGACCGGAAATCAAATTCACAACTTTAATGTGTTGGGGTGACTCTCTAACCAGCTGAACTACTCAGCCAGGGCCTGTGCCTTTTTTAAGTATCAGACTATTAACCTGTAGAATATGGGAGGGGAAGGGGGAATAATGGCACCTCTATTGCTGAGATGTTGAGAGGAGGAAGGAAGGTAAAGAATGTAGACAGCTAACGTGTCATTGGTGATAGGATGGAAATTTCATGAGCAGAAAGGGGCCCCTTTAGCGTCTGTCTGCCCTGTAGAAGTGACCTTGGATGCCCTGTCCCTGCGGCAGAGGCAGTAGTCAGGAAGTCCAGAGCTTGGCCTGCTGAGTCTGTCTGCACTTACGAGCTTGTTTCAATTTCCACTGATGTGTCCTGGACGGGGCCAGAGGGTGCAGCCATCCAGTAATTGCCATGTCTGAGCCTGTCTTTTTTAAAGAAATGTGAACTTTTTTTTTTTCCACAATGATTCTCTGTTTTAACAAAAATCCACAGTCGGATTGATACATTCATGCTGATCCATGCGGTGCCAGCTGGTGTCTGGATGTATTTTCTGAGCACACATGAAAGAGTTTCAGGATGCACTTTTAAGTGGACTTATTGAGTGTAAGAGACCGCTCTGCAAGGTGTGGGCCCAGCTCCCACTCGAAGATGCACAGGACCCACGCCCATGGATAGGTTCTCCCATGGGGAATCGGGCCTGCAATGTGCCTAGGCCGCTTTGAGACTTGCTTTTGCTAAACCTCCCTCACCCTGAATTGAGACAGCAAGTGCTTACTGTAACTTTCTAAAATCCATGCTAAACCTTCCAAGGATGAGTGTAACCCGTTCAACTACTTTTCCCTTTTCATTTGCAAATACCCCTCTTCTGTGATGTGATTAGCAGCAGCTCCTTTGTTTTCTGTGAAAGGTGACCACCTAAAGGGAACCTGTGCATAGTAGATGAGGACCATCCTGTAATGTGCCCAGAAAAAGAAATAAAGGGCTGTCATAGCGGAGGCCGTGTCTTTTGGCTTCTCTTGAGAGTGAAGTCACCCGCCCTTTTCCTCCACAGGACTCGGTAGTCCGTGTGAATGTTTCTCCCCCATCCACAATGTGGTGGACCCCACAAGCCAGGGTCCGCATCAGCTGAGCTGAGAGGTGTACACGTCCTGTTTACCCCAATAATTAAAAAAATGTATACACATGCTCAGTTTCACTAGTTATACCCAGTTTCTTACCCACATGGGAGGTGAAACAATTTCTGCCTCCCGCGTTATTGTATGCAAGTCCTCATTGCTCTGCTTCTTAGCCAGCACTTGCTGTTGCCACATTTGCATTTTATTGCCATTAATGTATGTGAAATGGCATCTTACTGTTGCCTTAATCCGCATTTCTCTTATTGTTGTAGCTTACCATCTCTTATGTTGTACTGGCCATTTGGATGTTCTGTTCTGAAACTTGGCTGTTAGTATCCTTTATTTGTATTTCTTGTTTTTTTCCTTATTGATTGGTAGTAGTTTTGGATACTTATTCTTTGTCATTCATATATACATACTGCAATTTTCTCTTACATTTTAAATTTATCTATATTTTTCCTGTGGCTGGTACTTTATGTACATGTTTAAGCAATCCTTTCCTAACTCAAGTCATACATGTATTATTCTGTATTTTCTCAAATTTTAAAATTTTGCCTCTTTTACATTTAGGCTTCAACATACCAGGAACTCTGGTATAAAATATGATTATAATTTAAATTATTTTACAATATTGATACTCATCATTTATTGAACAGGCCATCTTTCTTCCTTGAGTAGGCCATTTGTAATCCTTCCTTTCTTCCTTCCTTCTTTTCTTCTTCCCTCCCTTCCCCTATAAACCTACCTACCTACCTACCTACCTACCTAATCTGTTTCTGGATTCTATTCTATTCTATTCTATTCTATTCTATTCTATTCTATTCTATTCTATTCTATTCATTGTTTATTTTCCATGTGATGACATCAAACTGTACTAATTACTATAGTTTTGTTATTGGTTGGGGTGAATTCCCATGTCGTACTTGAAAGTTGTCGTGAATACCCTTGACCTTGCCTTTTCCAAGTGAATTTTCAATTATTCTGGAAAAATGTAGTTCTCTTTATATTTTGTTTTCCAATTTTTCATAGAGACACTGATGCCAAGAACAATTGGTGTACTATTAAAAGAAAGTAAGTGCAATGATAAATGCCAATGAACGTAGACCTTAAACTCGGGAGAGAAGAGAGCGGCTGGAGACCGAGCAGAACTGAAGACCATGTGTCCTGTTCAAAGTGGGCAGGTCCCTTCAGCTTCAGCTGGTTTTGTAATCTGGGAGTAGGCATTCAGTGCTGGAGAGAAAATGAAATTTAAGCAAATCTGAAAAGCTGATAATTTTTCAGTATGGAATTTTCCATTTATTAAATGTTGGTTCAATGTCTTTATAAAATACTGTATGGACCAAAGAAAACATCTCCACAGGCAAACCCCAGGCAGTTCCCTGACATCGGCCTGGAACAGCTTGCAGGTCACATTGAATGGAGGAAAGAAGGAAAGGAGGGTAAGATTTTGGGTGAGGAATCTTGGCACCATAATGAGACATTGAAGTGCTACGTTTATATCCTCATTGGATCCAGAGGATAGTCCCAAAGCAAATACTCCAATATCAGATCTTTTGTCTCTGAATCCTTGAGATAGTTCTGAGGGAATTTGCCATGGGACATTTTACCAAGAGGCCTCCAGGTGGCAGAAGCAATGCATTCTACCTGTGCTTGTGCCTCTGACCCCACCCCACCTGCCCTCCTCTCCCTGGTTTTCAAGCTGTGTTCTGTTTTCTTAGAAGTGGGTTTTTATAGAACCAACTCACTCTTACCCACATCCCTAGTGCATTCAGTGTATAATCTTCATATTTCTGAAATTGCATCCTAACAACATGGTATAACCCCAAATTGTCTTCCTGGAGTTTTCTGTAGGAGTTATTTGTTTTCTTTCTCTCCGGTGCAATTTCAAACTTGCTCTGTAGGGATCTGCATAAGTAGTCTTTTGAAGCCACAGTTACATGTTTTTACAAAGACCAAGCTATCTCTTGCTCATTTTGCTTTTTATTACACTACTGATTCTCTTGAAGAATAGACTCTTAGATTTAAGGTATCATCTAATCCAGCTCTAAACCCTCATCTAAGATCTAGCATACTACCTTAGCCTGGTTTGAACGGGCTGCCACCCAAGCTGACACGGACTCCTGTGCCGAGAATTGGTGAGTATTGAGCAACGGCTCCACCTATGTTCATCACAGCAGAAACAAGCCAGGACAATGGACCATGGCTTTTCTGTGGTTTCTGGGTGCTAGAAAGGATGTATGTTATTTACAAGTTTTATTTGGTAAAAAGTATGATGCCAGTGATTGTGTCATCATGAGATACAAAAATATAGACCTGTTCTAGGTTCTTCCCATCTGTTTTCTGTTTGAAGAATCCACCTTGCTCCAGACAGATCTGGATAAAGGAAACATTCACACATTGCACTGACTCATATCGATGGTACCCTCCTTCACTCACTAAACATTTAATTCAGGGTTCTGGGGATAAAGTAACATTCAAGACAGATACAGTACTTGCTCTCCTAGAGTTTACATGACACAGCAGGGAAGGGGGCTGCCAGTCAACACCCAAATGAATAAAATTATTTCACACAGTGACAAGTACGTGGAAGAGTGCTCAACAAAAGTACAGGCCGGACAGGGTGTGTGTGTGTGGGAGTGCGGTGAGGAGGACTGTGTTGTCTAGGACAATACCCACTCGGAGTGCGCCACACCAGTGGGTGCCATCGTCACATGCACAGAGCACGAGTGCCAGAGTATTTTCTCCTGCCCGTTTAGTGGGGGCGCTGTGAGGAACAGCTTAGGTCAAGTCTCTCTCAGGCTTTCTGGTGCAGTCACAGGAGTCACCATTGTCATCGTAGTGATACCGGTAGCAGCATTCATACGAAATGCAGGCACCTGGGAAGTACGTGACCAGCACTTCCACAGCGGGGAGCCTTTGAAACAGCACGCTCCCTTCTCGTCTGCTCAGCGCAGCGGTGGGAGCCGGCGGCCTCCGTGGGTCCTTGCCTGCCCTGTTCAGGCTCCTCGCCGTCCCTGGGTGCCGTCTTCTTCTTAGGACTGGTTTTCTCTTCCAAATGGTTATTTATTATTCATTTTATCTTCAAAATCTTTTCTTCTAATGGTTAAGTGTGTATTCAGTTCTGAGAACTGCTTTCTCTGGCAGAGAAAAGTCCCAGTTCTGGCCAAGTTTTGGGGACTTTTCCAAGGAGGAAAAAAAACAATGGAGAATATATAGATGATGTAGGGTAGAGGTGAGCAGATTAGGTTCTACGATCTGAGAGGTCTGGGTTCGAGTTAAAGCTGCCAGGCGTGGGGCACTGCACAAATAGCTTGACCTTTTTGAGATTTTATTTACTCTCTTTTAAAATGGGGACAATGGTAGTATCTACCTCACTGGATTTTCATGAGGTTTGTATGAAATAATGCATGTAAAGTGTCTGTTATGCTGTACCCAGTAGATGTTAGTTGCTATTATTATCATTATTTCAGTGTGTCCAAAGACCCTGAGGACTGGTCATCTTTTCATGATTAGATTCTGACCTGAATTAAATGTGAAATAATTCCGGTTGGAAGAACCCGTGGTCAAAACTCCTGTATGAGGCTTAGCGGTCTTTATTCAGATCCCATAAATGGGGGAGGTGTATTCTCTGCCTGATGGTCTCCTGCATTGAGCACTTGACTTCTTCCTTCCATTAATAGAATCGTTTTGATGAAAATACAAAATCTGGAAATAATGGAAATAACCTGGAAGAGGAGAAAGAATGATTATCTCAACTCCAAAGAAATTATTTACATTTACAAATATATTAATTCAGCCGTGGCTGATGTGGATCAGTGGAATGAGTGCCTGCCTGCAAACCAAAGGGTCACGGGTTTGATTCCCAATCAGGGCACATGACTGGGTTGCAGGCCAGGTCCTCAGTAACGGGTACGCGAGAGGTAACCACACATTGATGTTTTTCTCCCTCTCTTCCTCCCTTCCCCTCTCTCTAAAAATAAATAAATAAAATCACATTATATATTCATATGTATATATTCAGTAATACCTCTCCAAAGGCTATACCATTTGATCCCTAGGTTAATTCTTCAAGAGTACACATCTTCAAACTTTGGAATCTTTGTTCCCAAAAGAACTCCCTGGTAATTTTCTGTTCTTTTAAGTTGTGAAACTCACAAAGAACGTTTCCATTCCCTTTAGATATGTATCTACCTCTTCTGGTGCACAGAACAGCTGTTTAATGGCTGCCTAGCAACATTGCTCTGTGGCTGAGGACAGACAGGGGTATGGTTTCACCCATGGAACAGCCAAGGGCAATTAGAAAGACAATATAATTACACAAGTTGGAAGTAGGTCAGGATTTGGGACAAACACCCAGATGCTTGGGAAAGTAGCTTTGGGATCTGAATGCCCCTGGAGTGAAAAGTTATTTAGGCTAGTGTGCCTGGGGGCTCTCTTTGTTTGTTCTGAGCATTTACACAGAAAAAGAACAATACTGAGCATGCTCTGTAGGCATCAGCTTGGGTGATGCTGGTTGTCAGTGTAAGATACGGACAGAGATGGGCAGACAATCGGAAGCAGTGTATCGAAATGGTCAGGAGAGTGGGCTATGGAGATAGACAGACCTGTGCTGGATTACTGCTCCTCTGCTTCTTAGCTGGGTGACCTAATCAGTGTTGTTTAACTAGTGTCCATTTTTTCATTTCTATATTTGGTATAGTAACAACACTTTCATTGGGTTGTATGGAGTAAGTAAGATAATGAATATAAAGTGCTTAGCACAGAGCCAGGTACTTAGAAGATAACCCAGCAGAATGTGATAAAATGCTGAGCCCCACCCCTTGGCTCTGTAATGTGACCGGCCATGACCCACGCCACCCCCCACCCCTCCCATTTCTTGAATTTTCCAGGGAGAGTTCACACTCATCTCTCAGTTGCTATGCATGCAGAGGCATTTCTTTTACCACAGGTTTATTGATTTGGACATTTTAAAGGCAGATACTCAGCTGTGGGCCAGGGAGAGACTCTGTGTTGCCCAGTTTATGGGTATCACTGATGGCTTTGCATGGTGGGGTGGGGCATGTCTCTCCCTAAGGGATCACTCACTGATAGCCTGGGGCCTGCTAGCCAGAGGAGGCATGATCCTGACCCCAGAAAGTGCTCTGTGAAACTTTGTAGGCCAGGTTCATTTCAAGCACAGTAACACCCTGTGGAAAAAAAGTAAAGCCTGACCTTCTCTTGAAGGGAGGCACTTGAAATGACGCAAACTTTTAGAACCATATTACACACTCAGAATGAGTAGAAATGTTGTTAGTGGAAGGAGGTCACATACTGGGGCCAGCCAGGCTCAAGCCCAAGTCTTTGATCTGCCTCTTGCTCACTATTCAATTTTTATCAGCTTACAAAAATTAATTTTCAGTTTCCCTATCTGTAAGGTGGGGACACTAATATATACCATGCATTTTTTTAGTGGATCACAAGGAATAAATATAAAGCGTTTATCCAGAGCTTGATGCATGGTATGTGGTTAATATGTAGTCAATATTATCACTACTGTTTTTATTTTAAATGTGGTTATTATTGACGTTGTATCCTTTAATACTAAAGCCACACTAAAGCACACAATTATCGTGCACGAAGTGGACTATAGTTTACGTAATACTGTAACTGTTTATTGAGAACCATGTTGGGCTTTTCGATGGCTAACATTGTTGCTGGCTTTGAGGAGTTTGTACTTCAGTTGGAGAGATGGACACATACACAATACAAGGCAAAAACTCCAAACTGCTGAACTGAAGGCACGGACATCAGCTCTAGCGGCAAGGAAGAATCAGAAATTAGTTCTGTGTTGGCAGAACCAAGGGAGTGTTTCTGGAGGAAGGTCTTTATAGGAGGCTTCTGGCGTGTGGCATTTTTGTAGAGGGGACAGTGTGAACAGGCTTACGGGTGGTGTGGAAGGGACATAATGAATTGCTCCATCTGGCCAGATGCCACACAGTGTAGAAGGATGTTGTGGAAGAGGTCAGGAAATCTGGTTGAGGTTTAATCCCGGAAGGCTTTGAATATGCAAATGTCTCCATTAAAAGAATGACTTCATTCACTTGTTCCTTCTTTCCTTTATTCAACGCCATTTCTTTAATGCCTGCTCTCTGTCAGATACTGTTATGGAAATAAACCAGTGAGCTGGATGAAGCCAATGAGTTCCAGTTGAGAAAGAGAGAGAATGAACTCCACGAGGGTGTGCTGAGTGCTTCCACAGCCGGGGAGGACAGGAAGCACCTTGCATGGTGCCCTAGCCCACAACTAGGTGTTCAGGGAGGGTTTTTCAGGGGAAAATGACTCTAAGCTGAGATTCAAGGGAGTGAATCAGAGTTAATCATGTGAGAGAAGGTAGAGGAAGACTTGTCTGAGTGGAAGAAACAACATATTTTGTAGCATAGAGGTGAGGCAGATCACGGGGGTCTCGAGGATCCCAAGTGAGTTGAAAGGAGGTGGGGCAGAGTGCAAGGTGACAGAGTTTGGAGGGGTGAGGGCTCATGAAGAGCCTTATACATCATGCCAAAGAGTCCGGGCTTTATCTAGAGGGCCCGGAAGAATTTTGAGCAATATTTGTTTTATATGTGGGTGTGAGGAATGTGCCTCATTACATTTGTGTTTTAGAAAGATGACTCTCGGCAGATTGAAGAAAGGGATTGGAGGAAGCAAGACTGGGAACAAGAAGACTGACTTGGAGGCCATTACAGCCATCCAGACAAATGTGTCTGTGATTCTCTTTCCCCAAACTTTCCCAGAATGTGGGAGAAAGGACAGTAACCCATTTTCTTGGATCCTGTCCTCACCCTGCTGATGTGCATGGTGTACTTGGTGCATGGGGTTGGGGGGTTGGGGTGGGGCTCACATGGTTTATATGGGGTTAGTGTTTCCTGTGGTTGCTGAGTGGAGCCAGGGTATCTGTGCTCACCCAGTGGGAGGAGGAGAGGAAGCTGTCTCCTGCTATGGGGCTGCTAAAATGTGGCTTTTGTATCCAGTGGCACTGTTTGCAGGTTATCAGGAAGCATCTCACTCAGTTACTCTACAAGTAGTTGCGTCACTTTCCAGAGACTCTTATTTGCCTCTTGTAGTGACAAGCAGGGAAAACAGTGTCCATTAGCTGTAATGAGACCCAAAGGCAGCAAGTGTCTGCTCCAGAGAGATGCTGATTTGACACTGACTGAGTGCCCTGGTGAATGTTTTTCCCTTTTCCTTTAGGAAGTCAGAATGGCAATAGCGTGATATGGGAGTATGGGGCGCAAAGCTCCCAGCTCAGATCCAGGTCTCGTCCGATGGCCAGTGGAGCAATTCCGTGGATTTGTTAGAGACGTCTGGAACTGCTTTTCTCGATCCTGCCAGACATGTGCTTTGCTTTCCCTGTTGCTGGCTCTTTGCTTCTGCTGTGGTTGAAGAGAGAGAGAGAGGGGAAAATGTGAATTAGTGTTCACTGTTCATGCCAAGACTGACTCAGATCTTAGACCTGGGACCTGGAGGAGGGCATGCAGCACATTGGCCCGGAAAATCTGTCACTAGCTAGTGAGTAATTTGATTCTAGAACCTGTTTTACTTCTGTATTAAGTTTGCTTTTACTGCTGCATAATAAATTACCACACACTTAATGGTTTAAAACAACACATGTTTATAATCTCAAAGTGCCTGTGGGTCAGGGGTCGGGCATGGGTTCATTGGTTCTCTGCTCAAGGCCTCACACGCTGACACAAGGTCTCAGTCCGCCGCATCCTCACCACAGGGCTCTGCTGGGGAAAACCTGCTGCCAGACCCTCTCAGGTGGTTGGCAGAATTCATTTTCTTGCAGTTAAAGGACTGAGGTTCCCACTTTCTTACGGCTTTCTTACGGCTGCCCGTTGAGGGCTGAGCTTGGCTCCCAGAGGCCACCATCACACCTGCCACATGGTCGTCCTCTCCACACTGTGGCAGTTTGCTTCGTCGTGGTCAGGAGCAGAGTTTCTCTCTCATTTTGAATTTCTTAGACTGCTCTTAAGAGCTCACCTCATTAGGTCTGCCCCCATCCGATAGCCTCCTTTTTGAAGAACTCAAATTAACTCAAAGTAAACTGATGACAGATCTTAATTTCACATGAAAAATCCCTTCTCCTATATAATGAAACATAATCATGGTATGACATCTGTCATATTCACAAGCCTCACTCACACTCGAGGGGAGAGCATTATGTAGGGTGTGGGGTATGCACACCAGGGGGTGGGGATCTTAGAATTTGCCTGCCACAACTGTCTGCCAACTTTTGCCCAGAGGCAGGCCCCGAATTGTATGGAGAATATTCCCTAATTTGCACAATGTGTATATCCCATATACCACTTGCAAAAAAGGCACATTCAGTCTCATGTATCCCTGAGCAGGTAGAGTCCCATGTGATGTTTGTGGTTTGTAAGTTATCATGTGCTGTGTACACTCGAGGGATTGTGCCCATGAAGACCCAGTAGTTTTCTGGATGTTGTCTCCATCTTGATTTTTTTAGTAGTCATTGTTTAAAAATAATTAGTTCTAAAATTAATCAATTTTTATTGTTTTTATTATTTATTGACATGTAAGTAATTTATAATTTCTTCTTATAATTAATGGAGTCAAAGGGCATGAACAATTTCAAGGCTATTCGTTTTTGGTAGTTACTACTAAAATACGCTCTAAGAGGGAGTCAGTGGTGACCATTTCTAAGTGTTCATCGTTTACCGCGTGCAAGAGACAGGTGTGGGGTTCTGCAGCCTTGGCCTGTGTCTCCCCGTGGGGCGGGAGAGCGCTTTCCAGGATGAGGCGAGGCAGCAGGTGGGACTTTGGCGCTTCCCGTGTCAGCGCTCGCCAAAGACCCATCATCTCAGCTCCTGCTCAGGGAGGCCTCAGCAGCTCCTCGTCTCCTGCCCCGCAGCATTCCCCTCCTTACTGGTTTGACATTAGTTTTGCAACTAGTGAATGAGTTCTGAGAATGTCGAGAGCCAAATTTTCAAAGAGTGGTTGCCCAGTTTGCAGGTGCCATGGTCACTTAAGAGCCTGGGGTGTGGTTTCCTATGTCCTATTTCCTTTGTGTATGTAAGAGAAGAAATTGCTTCTATAATGTGTACATTGAAGGGTTAAATTACACATAAATTCGTCTGTACGCAGAAAGGTTAGTTTGAGTTTTAGAAGGGTATTGGTGATAATATAGAGTGCTTACATTTATTAATGATTCATTCACTGAAAAATATTTATTGAATTATTTGCCAGGCACTATTCTAGAAAGATGCTGAAAATATAGCAGTGACTAAAACACCCCAACCCTCCTGTCCTCACTAAGCCTACATCTTATTAGGAGAAGACAGTATATTCTATGATACAGACTTTAGATTTAGTGTTTTGGAGATGCCTTGACATGTTTATTGCCTTACTGATTTACACTTTGCAAGCCTGTAGGATAAGGGAGGGAAGTCTTATTATCCCAATATTGCAAATGTGCAACTGAGGAGCAGACAGGTTATATAGAACTTATCCAAGGCCACATGGCTTACGAAGGGGAGAGATGGTGGGATCATATATACTGTACCCCTTCCTGGGAGCAAGGCGGGCACACAGCCACGTGGATTCTTGGGTCAGTGACTAATACCTGAGTGATGTTCTGAGACAGTGAATTACCAACTGGTGTACCTAAAGTCTTTTAGGCATTTTAACTTCTCGGAAGAGGCTTTGTTGTATGATAAGATTCCTTCAGGGGATGGTGGGGAGAATAGTGGACTAAGCGTCTTCTGGAGAAGTTCCGTAGTGGGGTCTGGGTGGAATGGGAGAGGAGGAGCTGTGCTCTTCCGAACAGGTGTGGCGCTGCAGAGCACAGCCACAGCAATTCCTCCCTGTTTCTCCAGGATCCCGTGAAATAAGCAGAACTGGTGATGTGTCCATTTCTCTCACCTGAGGAAAGAACAGTGAGTCGTGGAGTGGGTAAGTGATTTGGCCTGGCCTGCACGGCTAATCGGTGGCAGAATGTGTCATGGAGGAGACAGGTAAGCCCCGAGGGTCCACGTGCTCTGTGTGTGTTTTCCTTTTGAAAATCCCAGTAATCCTATGAATAATGTGATAATGCAGGAATATTGGTGTATAGTCTATGTCTGCTGCCTAAACAGTGGCAGGAGCCCCTTCTACAGTCTGAGGTGCACTTTCTAACTCAGGCAGGCAGAGGTGCACTACCCCCACACTCCCCATGGACTCAGAGCAGCTCTTTGGGAAGTAGAGTCTCTTTTCACTCATCCACCCTTTTCCAAAGGCCCTGCATACTGGAATTCATCTTCTTGACACTTGTTCCAAGGACTCCTGGGGCTCACCGCCAGCTCCATTCTCTCTGAGCTCCTGGACCAGGAAATGGGTGTTAGGAGCCATTCCTGGGCTCAGCTGTCTTCCTGAGCAGCCACATGCAGCAAAGGCCAGCTGACCTACAGGTCTGGTAGGTCAGGTCTGAGAGCACTGATTTTTACTCCTCAGAGACCAGGAATAAATTCCAGCCAGCACAGGCAGAACAAATTTTCAAGCCTCCTTCCCTGTGCTCCACTCCCATACCTGCTTCTCTTCCAATTTTCTCTGGACTCCGGTTTGCTACAAGTCGTGTTGGGCTGAAGCGCTCATTATTGTCCTTTCTGGGAGGGAATTCTGATCATTCCACAACCCTGATACATGTGGATTGAGGCAGAGGACAATACTGCTTTTTAATATCACTTTAATTGAAAAGCTAGATCATGATTTAAATTATGGTTCTCTGTCTTCCATTTCCATTTTCTGCCCATAAAATGCTCAGTTAATAGCCAGAGATGATAGTTCTTTTGAAAGAATAGGAGGGGCTGGCTATGATAAAGGGGAAATTCCTCCAGGTTCAGGTGATCATTCAAAATCTCATTAGGAACACATTTCTTAGAACCATTCATATTTCCTGAGAAAGAGTACTTAATAAAGAGAGCACATTTCTTCATGGGGGAGGGGAAAGTATGGGTAGGTTGACTGAGGCATGAGAGGATGTTATATATATGTACATGCTTAATAGAACCTCTGCAGAATGCTTGATTGCCTTATCAAGACAGTGTATTTTGGGTTATTAGACAATTCTGCATAAAATACAATGTGTAGGTGGCTTCCACATCTTGTATGTAAAATGTTCCCAAACATTCTTTAAAGGAAGACAACATATTCTCTACATTAGGATGGGTTACATCATCAACGTGAGATCATGGCATGGACCGTTTGTTCACTGAGGACCCGTTTCATTTGGTTAGATGTTTAGTAGTAGATGCTAAGGGCCTGAGGTGGGAGTTTGTTTTGCACATGTAAGGGATTGCAGAAAGGCCAACGTGGCTGGAGTAGTGAGTGTCAAGTCTGAGAAGCAGCCCAGGCCGTAGTCCTTGCGTGACTTGGTTTAGTGCTCTGGGAGCGGGAGAGCAGAGTCCCTGGTGGGAAGACAGCAGATGCTGCTTGGAGGAGTGATGTGTGTGGACTACATTTTTAGATGACAACTGTCATTGAGAAGAACCTGGCTGTGGGCGAGAGGCAGCCCAGGGTTCCTGAAGGGAGACCAGTTAATAGCGTTTGCTTTGCTGTGGTCCTGCTGGGAGATGGCAGTGGTTTGGACCAAGGCAGCGGTTTGGCAGTCAGGAGAGGCAGTTGAGGCTGGATGTATTTTGAAGGTAGAGCCAACAAGAGTTGTTGGGAAGATAGAGGGAGATTAAGAATGATAACTTTATAGGCCTTTTAACTTTGTAGGCCATCTATGGTTTTCATGGTAACTCTGTTTAAATTATTCATGCTGAGTAAACAAAGGTTTTCGTTTCCTGACAGTGCTGAAGACTTATGGTGTTATTCAGGAAGTTTTTCCTTCAGTGCACTAATTGGCTCCCGCTAAGATTTGCTTAACCAACCAGGAGAATTACAGTAAGGTGTAATAGGTTTTCTGCACACAATCAATGCCAATAAATCTGATTAGAGAAACAAAAGACACTGGGTTTTTGTGAGGGATTTTTTTTTTTAAATGACTGTCTTTTCACCCTTGAGAAGAACTAAGAGTTTTGTAGAAATGGTATGCAGACCATATGTGATCTGTGACTTGTTTTTTAATTCATTATTTTGTTTTTAAGATTTATCCATGATGATGTATAAAGCTAGAGTTCATTTATTTTCACTGCTGTATAATAATTCATTGTGTAAATACAGGGTGGGGCAACGTAGGTTTACAGTTCTTCATATGGAAAATAATGCACTAATTAATAATAATACAAGAGTAACCTCTGTGTTTCACATATCCACAACTGTACGCCTACTTCTGCCCCACTCTGTACATGGCAAATAATTTATTCGTTTTCCCAGCAGTGGTCATTTGAGCTGTTTGTAGGTTTTCGTGGCGAGCAACGGTGCTGCTATTCGTGCATGCCTTCTGACGCATGTGGGCACGTTTCTGAAAATATATGACTGGTGGTGTAATTGCTGGATCATTGAATGTATCAAAAAGTTCAATTTTAAAAGGTAGTGCCAAAGCATTTTCCAGTACCAAGTTGTACCAATTTATACTGTTGTCAGCTGTGTTTAAGAGATATTTCAGCACTCTCTACCCTTGATATTGTCAATACTGCATTATCAACCTTTGCTTATCTAGTGGGTATAAAATGATATTTTTTATGCATTTCCTGATTATTGAAAGTTGATCATCAGTTTAGGTTTCTGGAACATTTCATTTCTCTTCAATGAAATCCTATTAATATGTTTTGCCAGTTTTTTCATTGTATTGTTTTATCATTCATTTGTAGGAGCTCTTTACATATAAGGGCTACTAATTTTTTGTTGTAACACATGTTGCATATACCTTTTTCCACATTGTAGTTTGATCTTTCATTCTTTCTGTTGTCTTTTGATGAACAGAATCTATAAATTTCAATGTAGCCACATTTATATATTTCTTTTTTTAAATTTTATTTTAATCATTGTTCAAGTACAGTTTTCTCCCCTTTACTCCCAATCCAGCCCACCCACCCCTCTCTCCCAACTTCCCTTCCATTACCACCCTCCCCCTAGTTTTTATCCATGTGTCTTTTAACTTTGTTCCTGTAAACCCTTCCCCTTTTCCCCTGAAACTCCCTCTTCTCTCTCGTCTGGTCACTTTCTGCCTGTCCTCCATTTCAGTGTCTTTGACTATATTTTGCTTGTTTCTTTGTTTTGTTGTTTAGGTTCCTGTTAAAGGTGAGATCATATGGTATTTACCTTTTACTGCCTGGCTTATTTCACTTAGCATAATGCTTTCCAGTTGCATCCATGCTGTTGCAAAGGGTAGAAGCTCCTTCTTTCTTTCTGCTGCATAGAATTCCATTGTGTAAATGTGCCACAGTTTTTTGATCCACTCATTTACTGATGGGCATTAAGTTGTTTCCAGCACTTGGCTATAGTAAATTGTGCTGCTATGAACATTGGGGTGCATAGGTTCTTTTAGATTGGTGTTTTAGGATTCTTAGGATATAGTCCCAGTGGTGGAATTGCTGGGTCAAAAGGCAGACACATTTATATATATTTTTTTACAATTAGTACTTTTAGTGTGTGGATTTTGAAATAATGTTTCACTTTGAGTTTATACATTTATTCTGTATTTTCCTCTAGAAGCCTTAAAATTTTGCCTTTGACCTCAAGCCTTTAAAACATTTGGAATTTAGTTTTGTGTATAAACTGGAAAAATAATACAATTTCACCCACCCCCAACATGGAGGACCGTTCATCCCAGCTCCGTTAACTGAATGGTCCTTTCCCACAGTGATTCATTCCATTTCTGTAATGTAACAGGTTGCTGCTGATGCACAGGTTTGTGTTTTGGCTCTGCACACTGTTTCATGGTCAATTTGTTAATCTGTGCTCTAACAACATAGTAATGTTTCAATTACTGTGGCTTTATTTGAAAAGCCATCTTGATATCTAGTAGCAGAAGCAATTCCTCTCCCCTTTTTTCTCCCCACCAACTACCTTATTCTTTCTTCAGGGAAGTCTTGCCTATTCTCAAGATCTTTATATTGCATTAAAATTATTGTGAATGTACAAATAAATCTGTGGGAAATTGACATTCTGATAATATTCAGTTTTTTAAAAAACTCTGATTTATAATCTCTTATTGTTGATATATAGGAATATAACAGACTTTATATATCAATCTTGTACCTAGCTACTTTGTTAAATTGTCTTATTTTAAATAATTATTTAAAATTGTCTGCATTGTTTTTAGATTTTCTGAACAGATAATTATGTCATCTTTGAAAAAAATGATAGTTCCTTACTTTCCAAAAATAATTTCTTTCTTGTTTTACCACCTGGCTAGGATCACTGGAATGATGTTAAACATAGGCAGTGAAAGGAGCTGTCTTGATATTAAAATGGAATATTTTGAACTTTTCATCATTAAAGGTGATTTTAATTTTAGGTTTTTAGTATCTATCTTTTAGGGCATTAAGTATATTTTTTCCTTTTCCTATATTGCTAAGAGATTTTCTTGTATAATTATTTGTTGAATTTTATTAAACAATTTCCTGCATTTATTGAAATTATCATATGACTTCCTTCCTTACTGTGTAAGTGAGGTAAATTACATTTACATATTTTCTTATTGTAAATAATTTCTTAATTCTTGGGATAATTCCAACTTAGTCATTATGTGTTTTTTCAAATATGCCATATTAGATTTGATTTTACTATGTTTCTGAGTAAAACTGATCTGTGGACCATGGTAGTTTGGGGCCATTACAAGTAATCTGTAAGAATAACGTGAATGTCTTCTAGGAGAGAATAACTTCACCAAAATGTATGTCTTCTTCAGTTTTACTAGAGAATGCCATATTGTTTCCCCAAGGGGTTGAAATGATTTACAATAGTTTATGATGATTTCCATTGCTTCTCATAATGCTAATATTTAGTATTGTTAGACTGTTTAATTTTAGCCAGTCTGCTATGTGTGTATTATAACCTCATTGTGGTTTTAATCTGAATTTTTCTCTTGCTGATGTATTTTAATGTATTTACTGATTTCCCTGATTAACAGTGAGTTTTCATATGCTTAATGGCCATTTTTAATTTCTTGTTTTGCAAATTGTCTAGATACTTTACCCATTTGAAAAAAAATTAAATTGCCTTTTTTATAATTTGCAGAATTTTTGTGCATTCTACATATGATTCCTTTGCCTTATACATGTTACAAATGTCTTCTCCTACACTATGGTTTTTGCCTTTTGTGTTTTTGGATAAAAAATTTAATTTGAATGTTTTCAAATTAGCAAATCTTTTCCTTTATGATTAAAGAAATCTTTCCTAAATTAAGTCATGAAGATATTCTGACATTATTCTCTTACATTTTCAAAAGATTGAATATACTGTCTTTCATATTTGTCTGTAATTCACTGGAATTGACTTTTGTACATTGTGTGAAGTAGGGATCAAGTTAAAACATTTTTTTCCATGTGGGTATTCAGTTGTCCTAGTTCATTCACTAAAAGGCTTATTTGCCTGCTCTGCTCCACAGCCCCATGTGAGTGCACTGTGGCATTCACACACTGCATGTGTCTGTTTCTTTCACATCTGTTTCATGCTTCTAAAAATATCACTCTCTTAATAATTGTAGCTTTCTAGTAAATCCTGATGTCTCATAGAGCAAGTGTTACCATCTTTTATTTCCTTCAAGTAAGTTTTAAATACTTTCGGCACTATGCAATTGCATATCAGTTTTAGGATCAGTATGTCAATTACTATACTAAACAATCAAATAAGCAAAGAAAATCTGCTGGGATTTTGATAGTGATTGTTTTGAAATTATAGATGAATTTGTGGAAAATTAATTTTAAAAAGTGTTGTTTCCTATATCTAATAATCTTCCATTTAGTCAAATCTTATTTAACTCAGTAGTATTTATAGTGTTTTGTGTAGAGTTGTCAATGTATTTTTGCTAGATTTAGTGTTGCTATTGCTATTTTTAAAACATATAAATGGTGCCCTGGCTGGCGTAGCTCAGTGGATTGAGTGCGGGCTGTGAACCAAAGCATCACAGGTTTGATTCCTAGTCAGGGCACATGCCTGGGTTGCAGGCCACGGCCCCCAGCAACCGCACATTGATGTTTCTCTCTCTCTCTCTTTTTCCCTCCCTTCCCTCTCTAAAAATAAATAAATAAAATCTTAAAAAAAACATATAAATGGTATTGGTACACTTTTTTAATTTCCTATTTGTTGCTGGTTAAGGAGTTGAAATTATTTTTAAAAAATTAACCCTGTATCTAGCAATCTTGCTAAACTAATTTTTAATATTCTAGTAATTATCTGTAAAGTCTTAGGATTTTTGCTGTATAAAAATACATTATCTGTAAATGATGGCTATTTTATCTCTTTGTTTACAATTCTTATTGTCTTTCTTTTGCTCTACTACACAGTTTGGAGTGCCTTGTTTATTGTCGAATTAATTTGGTGAGAGTTATGCTCCTTCTCTCTTCCTAATTTCAAAGTGTATCTGTTTCTGTTTGTTATTTTTGCAAGTTTCTCCTCCTGGTGTCTATCTCCAGTTTATATCTTCTTTTTTCTGTATTGTTTCCTAGAAATTTGAAAATTTATAGGTGGAAATAATTTACATTCTAGGATGACATTACCTCTGTCCAGTGCAGGCTTTCATCTTCATTTTCCTCACAAAAGGATTCATTCCTTCCAGGCCCCATCAGCCAGGAAAGGATGGTTTCCAAGAATTTTGACATTTTCTCATGCACTTTGATATTTTCTGTACATTTTTATAGCCAGCCTCTGTCACTGAAAGAGATCTTTCTATTTTTTATTTGGCCACTTAGAAGGGAATGTGGAAGAAAATCCCCATGCTATGCCTGTGCTGGAGGCTGAATAGTTTTCACAGTTGTTTCTCTACTGGCCATGCAATCCCAAAGCCAATACCATGTATTTTAAGGTTTTATCATGGCAGCACTCCATGCCTAGGTACCAATTTTTGTCTCATCCAGATCTTGATGTGTAGCAAGAAAGCACAAAATCCCAGTGGCATTCAAGAATTGGTTTGTATCTCTGACAAGCCTATGGATTTAACAGGATGTCTCTGCTTTAGGTTGTGGTTCTGTGTCCTTATGTTCTAGATAAGCCTCTTGAATCATCATTTTCTCTGTTTCATTGAGACTGACAGTATTTTCTCTTAACTTGAGGATATTTAATTCTTTTCAATTTAGTGCAATCATAGATATTTGAAATCTCCTTCAATTAGAGTTCTCTCTTTCTTTTTAACTTATCTAGTCTGTTGTATATCACCTTTTCTCTTGTTTCTTTTTCTGGATTGAGTATTTTTTAATCATTCTTTTTTTCTCCCTCTAATAGACTAGAAGTTATTCACATTTTGCCTATTTTTTAGAGATTACCTTGGAAATTATAATTTGTGTTTCTCACTTATGAAAATCTTGTAATAATTAACGCTTTTACCTCTCCTCTCAAAATCACTCCTTCATGTATTTCACTTCACTTCGTTCCACCTTAGAAGATAATTTTATTTAGCCCTTCCCAAATGAAATGCTGTGTGTGTGTGTATAAAACTTTAAGTTCTTATTATTCCTTTAAAAAGTCAATGCTCATTTAGGCATTCCTGTATATCTTTTTCTTTTCACTTGTTTCTGTATGTCTGATTCTTCCATTTGTTATAATCATTCTTTTGTCTGAGATCAACCTTGAGAATTTTCTTATCTTGTAGGTCTTCTGGTGGTGAAATATCCGTACTTTTTGTCTGAAAATATCTTTTGCTTCCAACTTGAAGTATATATTTGCACGGTAGAGCATTCTAGGTTGGCAGTCATCTTACCTCACAAGACAGATGTCATTCAAGCACTGTGTCTAATGAGAAGTTAGCTCCCAGTTGGAAACCCTTTCCTACTTTGAAAGTAACCGTCATTTTTTGTTTTGTTTTCAGATCTTTTTCTTTTGTCTTTTTCTTTTTCAGTGTCACTCTGATGTAATTAAGTTCCCTTCCCATTCTGCTTAGCTTTGTTGATTTTCTTGACTACCTGGCTTCACGTATTTCATCAATTTAGAAAAATTCCAACAGGCATTATTGTTTGAATACTTCTGTTTGTTCTCTCATTTTCTTCTGGTGCCCCAATTATGTATATGTTAAGTCTTCTCACTGTATTCTCTATGTCTCTTACCCTCTTTATATTTTGGCACTCTTTGCTTTATTCTGATTTTTTTCTGTGTATCTTTCACTTCACTTACTGTTTTTACCTTTGTCTAAACTGCTCTTTAACCTGTCCGTTAAGTTCTTAATTTCAGATTTATGTTTTTCCATTACAAAATTTTTATTTATTTCTTTTTCAAGTTTCTATTACAACAATTTTTAAAAATTTGAACAAGGAAAGTTTAATATAAAGAACTGTTGACTCTGAGGAGCAATTGGAGTGACAGAACAGACCAGGAAGAAGTAAAGGGAACTCTAAAGACTGCAAGAGTGAGAGCATTCACTGCCCTCAGGGTTTAGATAGAGCAACCAAGGAAGAGTCTCCCCCCTTCTTCCGGGGGCTAAGGACCAGACCTTGCTGGGAGGGCACAGCCAAACTGCAGTGCTGGACCTTGCTGGAAATCTGCCCCCTAAGGTGTGGGGAAAGCTGTTCACAAGTCTGGTGTCTCACCAGATGCACACTGCCACAAGGTAGCCACAGGGGAGGCTGGTGGCGCGTGGCTGGGTGATGCCCACGGCTGCGCGCTGCAGGAGTCTGGCCCTGGTGAAGCCCCCTTGCTCTTAGGCAGTGCTTATGGTTTCCAATTTCCTGTTGAAACAGTAGTGCTTGGTTTTTATTTCCTTGACCGTAATAAACACAGTTGGGCTGTGTCTGCTAATTTCATCACTCAAGGTCCTGTGTGTCTGTTTCTGTTTGTTATTTTTGCAAGTTTCTCCTCCTGGTGTCTATCTCCTGTTTATATCTTCTTTTTTCTGTATTGTTTCCTAGAAATTTGAAAATTTATAGGTGGAAATAATTTACATTCTAGGATGACATTACCTCTGTCCAGTGCAGGCTTTCATCTTCATTTTCCTCACAAAAGGATTCATTCCTTCCAGGCCCCATCAGCCAGGAAAGGATGGTTTCCAAAGACCCCCACCTGCTGTGTGTGCTTTTTTACTTTTCCCCTCCAGTTTTCTGAGAAACCTGAAGCAGATGCTTGTGGCCTCTTACCCATCTCAGTGGAGCTTACCGTTGTGTTTTGTGCACCAGCCTGCCTTCTAGCTGCCATCACCTGAGTCTCTTTGCCTTAAGGGCTTTCTCTAGTAGCCTTGTGTTTGGCTTGTCTTTGGTGCCAGAGAGCAAAGAATTCCCTGGGACTCATGCTCAACCAATGATGTATAAGTATTCCAACTTCCTTTCCCCTAGGGTGAAATGATTTTTAGTCACATGGTCTACACTCGGTTCTCCAGTAGGATTAAGCTTTAGTTACCTACAGTGGGAACATGCTTAATAATGCTACTTTTTTTGTTGCCATTTCTTTCCTAATTTCTTCACACTGCTACCTGTGTTTTCTAGGATCACCTCTTAATAAGTTACTTGCACTCGGCTTTGTCTCAGGGACCCAAAGTCAATGAGCCAAGGTGCCCGTCAGTCTCTCAGCACCTGATGGCTGGACTCACTTGTCTGGATTAATGCCTCCCATTGTATCTCAGTTCAGTGACTTCTTATTCTCTTGTTAACTCTTTGATACTATGTAGAAATTCTTCTGAAAAATATTTTGCCACTTTTTAAAAATTATCTTCAGTGGGAGGGTTAGTCCAAATTACTTAGCCTACCATTAACAGATACAGCTTCAACTGTTATCTCTTTGAAAAATTTTTTCTGTTCATTCTTTCATGTTTTCTGGGGGATTCTAATTAGACATATTTTAAGCTTTCCCATTCCTCCTTGAATATTTTATAATCTTTTCTCCATAGTTTCCATTTCTTTCTCTCTCTGTGTTAAAGTCTGAGCAATTTATTTACATATTCTCTCTTTTAGTATTTCATTCTTCCATCAGATGATTTCAGCATCTGAAGTCCTTGGTGTTTTTCCTACCTTTTTTTTTTTGTTTCTTCTGGTGATTTATTCCCTTGTATATTTATTGCTCCTTGATTGTGAACTCAAAGGTGCTCATAATTAATCTGTAGAAAACTCAGAAGTCTGAATTGAGAGTTTCTTCCCCTTAGGAGAAGTTACGTTTGATTCCACTGGAAGCCAGGGCAGTGTGGCTGCCCTGCGGTCACATGATTCCTAGTCCAGGATTCTTGTAATGTGTGAGGCTCAGATTCAGGTTTTCCACCTTGCTTCTGGGTCAGCTCTTGGTCTCCCTGTCATGGTTGTCATATACATTCTATTCTCAGAGCAACCCATGCCTTTTGGGTGGACTTACTGCTCACCAATCTGGTGTCAGCACACTTTCCCCTTTATTCGACGATTCTCTTATGTTCTAAAACTCTGGCAGTACAACAAAAAAAAAATGAGATTTTACCCAGGATCTAGTTATTTTGTCATGCAAAAGGCCTTCAGGGTATCTACTATGCCATACTGAAAGAAGTGTAAACTCTACTGGAAAAATTTAATTCTACTGCAGTGAGGGTCCCTGGTAAAAATAAGATTTATTGAATAACAATATTGATTTTGCTAACTATTTAGAAAGCTAAACTTCAGATCTGTTTTATTTTTCTGGTGATTTAGATCTGGTCTTTGTATGAATATTAGAAATTTCACAGGCATCAACATGTAGAATATATTTCTTTGAAAGCCCCAAACTCATTCACAATAAAGTCATCCTCTTGGTATTTCATTTGGTTTTCTTTATTGAGATTGCTGGATCAGTAGATTTCAAAACTTCTGCACGTTAGAAACACCTGGGAGGACCTTTTAAAACAGAAATTTCTTAAGTCTAAACCAGTCCTGCTCCATCAGATGTTTTGGGGTTGGGGGACTGGGAAAGCAGGACCCAGGGGCTTGCATTTTTGAATAAGCTTCCAGGTGATTTTGATATACACACAGGCTTAGAAACCACTGATCTTGGGAATGTCCAATTTGATTTTGCCAGTGAGAGATATTTTAAAGGTTCTTCTCTGCAATTCATTTATCCAACCACTCAATCACTCATTCATCCCCCTCCCCTGCATTTATTGAGCAGGTACTAAGTTCTGTGGGGGACATAAGATTAGTAAATCACATCTTCGAGGAGTGTATAGTCTATATGAATTGGGCATGCACTCAGATATTTTGCACATTTGCAATATCATAAGCAGAAGGCAGGAAGAGTCCAGTGCTGAGAAGGATGTGGCCATGGGAATTCTTTCAGCAGTCACCAGAGCTGTGGGACACGATATAGACAAATGCATGTGAGACATCATAGAAACTAAAAGCCTTAAGAGAGAAGAATCAGGATCCATGTAGAACAGATTCCTAAGCCACTGGGGTCAGTGGAGTAGAGATTCAGTGAACACAACAGAAGATTTTTCTTGCAGCTATTTTAACTGGGTATTTGAATTACCTGGGCTTTTAAGAGTCTAACAATATACCCGATCATCTTTCTAGACTAGGCTTTCCTAAATAGTTGCTAAAATGGCTTTCAGCCTTGAATGGCTGTGTGGTAACAGGACCATCAGGGGCAGAAATATGACTTCCCGCCAATAAATATTTACCACTAAGGTTTGGATTTATGGCAGCAACGACCATCTCTGTGTTGATTCTCTGCTAGTAAGTTAGTGACCACCTCAGCAGCAGTTTCTGTCCCATGATGATTTCAGTTCATCATTAGTTGGAAAGGGTAACAAACTATAGGCTAAATCAAGCTTTGACATAGAGCTGGAAGAGGAAAAGGACAAGGAAGGGAAATTATGTTGGCTTTGAAATTTATGGTTGCAGTGTATTTGCTATTGTAGAACCGGGACTCTAATAATTCCTTTAGGTTTTAACTTAGCAGTCATCTGCAAACCCTTGAAAAAGAGCCCTCTGTTATTTTCTGTCACCGCACCCTGTTTGTTCCCTTCGCAACACTCATCACAGGCTGCAGTGAGCTGCTTACTTGTTTTTTCCTGTTTACTGTTGACTTTCCCCCTAGAATGTACCTATTTGAGGCAATAGATTGTGTCTGCTGAGTTTATCCTTGTATCCCAAGAGCCTAGAAATGTCTGGAACAAGTGCTTTTTAGGTATTTGTTGAATAAATGAAGTACTAAAGTGCCAAAACTGTGTGGAACGCTGAATTAGCATTCTGTCGGGTAAAATGGAAATGAATTCATACCAAAAATTACTTATTCTTTTTTTAAAATTTTATTTTAATCATTGTTCAAGTACAGTTTTCTCCCCTTTACTCCCAATCCAGCCCACCCACCCCTCCCTCCCACCATCCCTCCCATTACACCCTCCCCCTAGTTTTTGTCCATGTGTCTTTTAACTTTGTTCCTGTAAACCCTTCCCCTTTCCCCCTGAAACTCCCTCTTCTCTCTCCTAAAATTACTTATTCTTTTCACTTCATAAATAATCATCTTTGACATTTTTTGATACAATTTTGTGCACATATTTTAGTTCTCTCCATTCTTTGTCATGGTAGGGAAACCATCTCTTAGCTGGCTTCTGATCGTCTCTGCTTGCAATCTATCCTAAACATAGATGCCAGACCTATTTTTCAAGAACTTTCTATCCTGTCATGCCTTTGTTGAAAGCATTCAATAGCATCGAATTATTTAGATGATGCTATAAAATATTAAACTTTCTTCACTGTCATTTCAACTTTCTTCTCCAACCTCACCCCTCACCCCCGGGTGAAATTCCCACTATACTCACACTCACAGACCTCTCTCCCCCCACCATCCCTTGCTTCCTTCAGACACACTGTGCACGCTCCCAGTTGATCTCATTGCTCTTTCTGTCTGGTATGTGATCTTACACTCTGCCTCTTGAAATCCTAACTGCATAAAGGTTATGAAGCCTTTTAATAAAGTCTTTTAGATTGGTTTTTGCCCATAGGATTGTACCTTCCTCCTTATTGTCCCAAAGCCCAAATATCTCCGTATTTTCCCCAATAACATCATATGCTCCTTATCTGAGTTTGACACATACATTTTCTTGTGTATATAATCTGTACGTGAAAGTAGCTTACAAATCACAATATATAGACTCTTCTGTATTCCGCTTAACTCCTTACTAAGTGCTATTGGTAAGGTAGACACTTAAATAGTAATTGCTAAATAAACAAATTAATAAATCTCATATGAACAATATGCTAAAAGCAGGATCTCAAGCTGACATGTCAGATAACTTTCATCTTTTCTGAGGGTGATTGGCTGATATTGGATGCTTTGATCACAGAGCTGAGAATTTTTGGTTCGGCAAGAAGATTACCATATCAGTATGTTTGCCTGCATGAGGCAGAGGAAGTTGTAGGTTGCATGCCATAAGTTCATTTGGTGTACAATAAATTGCCTTGTTTATAGATTAAAAAATGGTCAAATATTGGTAGGGTCCTGTTTTCAGCCTAATACTTGCTAATTTTGAATTTTAGATTATTCCATACTTTCCTCTAACATGTGAAAAATTTTCTATTATGTGAAAAACCTCTTCTTTCAGAATTCATGCTGATGAATTAGTTCAGTGTGTATCTGTCATAAAGTACAGTCATAGCTTGGTACTCATTGGCTTCAGAACTTGTTAAACCCTGTACTTACTGCACTTTGATGAGAAAAAAAATGTCTCAGCACTCAGGACTCGCTCGGGAATCATTGCACTTGCTAGAACTTGTATAAGTCACAATGCTGCTCTACAAGAA
The DNA here is from genome assembly GCA_004024845.1 of Tonatia bakeri. NCBI lineage: Eukaryota > Metazoa > Chordata > Mammalia > Chiroptera > Phyllostomidae > Tonatia > Tonatia bakeri. Next base: position 60,087 of record PVIA01006799.1, read on the forward strand.
AAATGCTTCCTCTTTCGGTACTTGTCGGTTTTGGCACTTGTCACAAGTTCCGGCATGAATTAACGAGTACCGAGGTACCACTGTAGTTGGCAAATATCCAGACCAATTAGGTGGTGTAGCTAGAGCTAGACAGGACTTGAAACCTACAGATACATAAGGCTGACTACTCCTTTTCTAAGGAAAATGAGTGAAAATTATTATTCTGGTACTAAATGGTGGTACATTAAATTACATTCAGTTGCTAATACTTAGGGCAGTTAGTCTATTTGAATGCCATTTATAGGAGCCTCGTAAGTTAAGAAGATGTCATTGTGAATTTCCTTATATCTAGGAATCTTTGGCCAAAATTCAGCTATTTAATTTTCGTATCAATATTTGGGCTTGCAGTAACAGTTTCTAATTACTTATGTTCAGCAAGGTTAACTCTACTAATGTGCTTATGTTTTCTGCTATGTAGTATGTTTCGGCCATATGGAGCCTTAATTTGCACTTAGTGTTTGCCATCCATCTTCTCAACGGACTACAGAGCAGTAACAAATTACTAGTCACTGAGGGAAGATCTATGTTGGGGCTCAAACCAGGACAAGCCACTAATGAGCAGCTCTTCGGCATGAAACATTTTAATTCTGCTTCTTCAGCTCTACTTACAATATGCAAATTATTTATTTTTTAATGAAAGATTAATAAATTGGCTTTTATTTATGCCTCCTCATTAATGGACACTGACTTAAATGAACCAAAGAAAAATGCAGAAAAGAAAAATAAAATGTTTGAAGAGGTCTTCTTTTAAGCATTTTTAAAATATATTTTATTGATTATGCTATTACAGTTGTCCCATTTTCCCCCCTTTATTCTCCTCTGTCCTGCACACCCTCCCACCCTCATTCCCCCCATTTGGTTGATGTTCATGAGTCATATATATGTTCTTGGCTTCTACATTTCCTATATGATTCTTAACCTCCCCCTGTCTATCTTCTATCTACCATTTATGCTACTTATTCTCTGTACCTTTTCCCTCTCTCCCCACCCACTCCCCCACTGATAACCCTCCATATGATCTCCATTTCTGTGATTCTCTTCCTGTTCTAGTGGTTTGCTTTTGTTTTTGTTTTAGGTTCAGTGTTAATAACTATGAGTTTGTTGTCATTTTACTGTTCATATTTTTTATTTTCTTTTTCTTACATAAGTCCCTTTAACATTTCATATAATAAGGGCTTGGTGAGAATGAACTCCTTTAACTTGACCTTATCTGAGAAGCACTTTATCTGCCCTTCCATTCTAAATGAAAGCTTTGCTGGATAGAGTAATCTTGGATGAACATTTTTGCCTTTCATGACTTGGAATACTTCTTTCCAGCCCTTCTTGCCTATAAGGTTTGTTTTGAGAAATCAGCTGACAGTCTTATGGGCACTCCTTGTGGGTAACTCTCTCCTTCTGTCTTGGGGCTTTTAAGATTCTCTCCTTATCTTTCATCTTGGGTAATGTAATTATGATGTGCCTTGGTGTGTTCCTCCTTGGGTCCAACTTCTTTGGGACTCTCTGAGCTTCCTGGACTTCCTGGAAGTCTATTTCCTTTGCCAGATTGGGGAAGTTCTCCTTCATTATTTGTTCAAATAAGTTTTCAACTTCTTGCTATTCCTCTTCTTCTTCTGGCACCCCTATGATTTGGATGTTGGGACATTTAAAGATGTCCTGGAGATTCCTAAGTCTCTCCTCATTTTTTTGAATTCTTGTTCCTTCATTGTGTTCTGGTTGAATGTTTCTTCCTTCTGGTCCATACTGTTGATCTGAGTCCTGATTTCCTTCCCATCACTGTTCGTTACCTGTACTTTTTCCTTTATTTCACTTAGCATAGCCTTCATTTTTTCATCTAATTTGCAACCATATTCAACCAATTCTGTGAGCATCCTGATTACCAGAGTTCTGGACTGTGAATCTGATAGATTGGCTATCTCTTTGTCGCTTAGTTGTATTTTTTCTGGAGCTTTGATCTGTTCTTTCACTTGGGACATTTTTTTTTTTTGTCTCTGCATGCCTGTTACGTGGTGAGGGGCGGAGCCTTAGGTGTTCACCAGGGTGGGGCAACCCATGTAGCTGTGATGTGACACTGTATGTGGGAGAAGGGTCCAAGAGGGAACAGTACTGCTTGCTCCTCTCTGTGCCAGTTTCCAATCACTTCCCTTGATACCAACAATCAAACTGGGCCCTTCTGGTGCTGATTCCTAGGTAGATGAGCTTGTGTACATTCTAGGACACTGTGGGTCTCTCCAATGAACTCCCTTGTGAGTCTGGGAGTTTCTCCCGCTGCCACTTCAACCCACACAGGTGTTTTCAATCAGAGGCTTTGAGGTTTTATTTCCCAGTGCTGGAACTCTGGATTGCGTGGTCTGTCTTGCTCCCTAGTCGTTCCTCCTGGTTTATCTGCATGCAAATGTGGGACCGCCCAGTCTGCTATCTGCCATCTCACCAGGTTTACCAGCTGCAGCCTTGCCACAAGTCCTCTCTGCCCAGCTTCCCATCTCCACCCCTCCTACCAGTCTGGATGAATGTTTCTTCTTTAACTCCTTGGTTGTTAGATTTCCACACAGTTCAATTTTCTGTCAGTTCTGGTTGTTTCTTGTTTTTAAATTTGTGGTTGTTCTTCTTTTGGTTGTGTGAAAAGGCATAGTGTGTCTACCTATGCCCCCATCTTGGCTGAAAGTCTTAAGTATTTTTTTTTAAAGATTTTATTTATTTATTTTTAGAGAGGGGAGGAAGAGAGAAACATCAATGTGTGGTTGCTGGGGGTCATGGCCTGCAACCCAGGCATGTGCCTTGACTGGGAATCAAACCTGCGATGCTTTGGTTCACAGCCCGCGCTCAGTCCACTGAGCTACACCAGCCAGGGCTTTAAGTATTTTTTTTTAATGGCATTTTTTTTTATTGCTATTCAAATACAGTTGTCTCCATTTTCCCCACCCTTCCCCTCTGCCCCATGCAAACAAATTTAAAAGTTGTTCAACATGTTGTACTCTGTTTTTTTTTTAAATCTCCATTTTGGAAACTACTTTTAAACTCAGAACTTTATAACATGTACTGATTCTGTTGTATAGGTCCTGGCTGTTCAGAGGCTCTTCCTGAGAAGGCCCAGAATTTGTCTGGAGGGGGTGCTGTGCTGATCCTATGAAGTTAGTGACTTACTGTAGGCACAAAGGCTTAATTTTAGAGTTTGGAGAGGAACAAAAATAAGAATTTGGTTTTCAAATGAGAAAAATTGGGTTTCAGAGTTAGATGAGCAGGAATCCCCCAATATTTCAGCTGATGGTGGACAACCCTAAACTGCGGTTCTGAGGCCTCACTTTCAGCAAAATGCTCACTCTAATCAGTATATCCTTAACCTATAAAACAGAGATAAAACTGTGTTACCACAGTTTTCACTGTGTATTAATAATCCTCCCTTCAGGTAACCCTAACCAAGAGGAGAGTCAGCACCATCTAATTTAAGTAACTCAGATAGTGAGAAATATACTTGGAGTCTTTTTTATATTTTCATGTATAAATTTTCTCTCCTCCTACCTTCTTTCATTTCTTTTTTCTTCTTTTCTCCTTCTCTTTTTTTTATCCTGTTTTGTTTTGGTTTTCAGAGCCCAAACAGACTTTTGAGTAGATAATGAGAGAAAGAGTATTGGGAAAGGGTAACTATTGACTTTATTTATCTGAAGTAATCCTTTGGGTGTACCGCAAACCACCCCGGTCATACGATGGACATACATTGAGAAAGTAGATGTGCAAGCATCAGGAAAGAAGGAGAAACTAAAAGATATGTGTTTAAATATAAATTATTATTACTTTGGTTATCCTAGAGAGGAACACAAATTTGATGAAACTTTTTTTTTTTAGTGAGGGCAGAGACATTAAATGGATCTGATTTACAGTCAAAACTAGAGAGTTTGGGACAGTAACATAAAACCTGAAGACCGGCAGGGTTCAATAATCCGAAGTCTTATTTCCCTTTTGAACTCTTAGCTCATTAAGGTCCAAAGTGTGTCATACATTATAATCCTGGCTCTAGCCCAGTTTCTGGCACTTTGAGGTGTTAAGTGACAGTTTGTTGAATTAAGGTATAGTTGGATGAATGTATGGATCTGGCCAAGATGGAGCACTGCCAGTTTCTGCAGTTGGATTTCTATTGTCTGTGATGACTTCCAGCTCTTTGGTTTGCTGCTTCCAACCTACAACCACATGTACCACTTCCCTTTGAACATAAAGGCTTGAGAGACTACCCTTTCTCTCTTGCTGTCACTACCAATTAACCTGCCGTAGACAGGCTGTGCTCAAGGAATTAACGATGCAGGGTAAGTGACAGTGAGTACTGTGGCTGACACGTGATGTGCCGTTTACTGACTCTGGTTTCGAACTTGTGTGTGTGTGCATCTATTATGACTTTTCTTAAACTTTACCACCTGTTAAACTAATATGTGTTCATTGTTTAAAAACTAGAAAATATAAGCAAAATCTCAAATTACTCACAAACCTGTTACCTAGGGACAATCACTCTTAATATTTCAGTGCATACCCTTGAAGGCTTTGTTCCTGTTCATTCATGTATAAAATATATACATATATATATGCTCATCAACAAACATACTATGGCACATTTCCTTTTCACACATTTTTTGAAATGCACACAGTTCTTCAAAGCAAATTGGGATCATAGAAACAATCAAATGTAAGTTACATGCATAATTAGTAAGAAAAATGTTAATGTTATTTATGATTAATACATCACGGACTAGATAAACAGTGACTGACCTATAATAATACTGCTTATCAGTTGGTATACATGGAATAAAAAAAATAAACTCATTGTTAGTATGGATGTGGGGAATGGGCATCCCCATGCTCATTCGTAGGACTGTGCCCTAGTGCAGTTTTTCTGGAAATTATTAATTTATATGTTTAACTTTTATTATGGAAAATTTCAAATATATATAGAAACAGAGAGAATATCATAGTAAACTTCTATGTATCCATGGCCCAGATTCAAAAATTAGAAACTCACAGCTAGTCTTGTTTCATCTCTACTCACTAACCAATACTACCAAATATTTTGAAGCAAATCCCATACTTTTTCATTCATAAATATTAGTGTTGTATCCAGAAGATACCGGTTCCTTAAAAAAAATGTGGTTGTAATACCATTATCAAATCTAAACATTTTAACAGTAATTTCTGAGGTGGATACCAGCCATCAGTATCCCCAGCTGCTGTGGATGCTCAAGATATGAGAGAAACTCACACGGACTACTGAGTCCTGTGGAGGAATAGGGATGGCACGGCCACTCTCTCAAGGGAATAGCGTGCCACCGTCTTGCCTAAACAGGCTTTTTATTAGGTAGTATTGGGTAGGAACACAGATATAGCTTATTAACCATTGTCTAGCAGTGAGGATCAAACAGATAGATAACGTTCAAAGGGCTCACACTGAGTTGGGATCTTATCACCTACAGAACTTAAGGAGCTAAATTCATTTCCTGCCTGGGCCTTCATAATCTAATTAAGAGCATCCTCAGCAAAGCCAGTTTCACAGGATTTTACATATTCTTTTTTCAGGTCTGATCATCGCGGGAAGTCCGCTGTCCCCAGTATGGATTGCACCACCCCTTGTCATTGTTACAGGCTTGAGTCAGTCAGAGGAGATGAAGGCAGCCAGGAGATTTGGATGTCTCACAGGCAGAATGAGGACTCAGGCTTTGTCAAAGCCTGGGGGGGGCGTCGATCACCCCCTCTTTTCCACAGCCCCCTGAGTCTTTCCCTGAGGGCCTTCCCACATGATCGTGCCTGTCTTAGGTCCACCCTCCTCTGAGGAATATTACCTGTCATTGGCTAACGGACCAAGCAATGGGGTCCAGGCAAGGAGCAGGCAGGGCTCTTGCTAGGGAGATAAGCTTGTCTCCTTAGTGTCTCTTGGTCTGGAGGTTTCCCACTCAGCCTTAGCCACGGGGGTGGTGGCAGGGGTTGGGGGGTGGGGTTACAGCTTCCTGAAACCAGGCAGAGTGGTTCCTAATAAATTTCTTTATATCATTATTGTTCAATTGTCCCAGATTGTCTCGTTTTGTTTTCTGGTTTGAGTCAGGACCCAAGATATGTCATAGGTTGTAATTAGAAAATACATTTCATGTCTTTTTTAAACATTGAGTTCAGATGCCATATTTTGAATTTTGCCAATTTCACTTTAAGTTGTTTAACTATTATTAGTCTGAGGTACAGTTCAAATGGAAAAGGCAAGATACATACTTTCTTCCCATCTTCCCTCCTCTTCCTCCAATTTTTCTTCTTTATCTTTTTAATTAGTTTTCAGTCTATGAGTTGACGTTTAGCATCTAAAAGTGACCTATGGTTTTCTTTTCTTGGTTCATTATAAATTTGTAGATTAAAATTACTGCCTGTTTTAATATATTGCAGTTATGCTTCAAATAGACCCAACTTTGGCCAATATTGTTCTAATTGGCTCCTAGGTCCTTTTGAAATGACCCTTAAAGTCTTTTAAAGGGTCCTTTCTAACAACATGTACCAGGCACATCTTAGAGATTTCTACCACAGACATGTATGTATTTAGCCATTTCTCCAAGGTCTCTTGATTTCTTTAAATGGGAAACAGTATTTCAAGGTCACGATTTGGGTACTAGGAGTGCTCTGCTACCAAGTCTGTCTTTGTTTCTGTCTCTTCAGTAGACAAAGCTATGAATATGAGTTTTTTTTAAGGTAAAATATATCATGAATTGTATGGATACTTCTGATATATATTCGGAATTTATCTGTCTTACATCCATTTCCTTTGTCCCTCTCCGGATATCTCGGGTCTCAGGAACAGCAGCATAATTACTTTTTTCTTAATCATGTGATACCTTCACAATGGTCTCAGAAATAGAACACAACACCAACACTACTACCAGCACATGACTACTAAAGGTAAATTTGTTTCCATTTTTTTCTTTTCTAAGGTACATCCCACTTGGAAGTAGTAGTCACATCACCAGTTTTTATAAGACTCTTAGAATAGTTATTTTCTCTGTTGTTATATCACAACCCAAAACAGTTAATTAGCTTAACTTGTTTCATTTTACTTCCAATGTGTAGAGGTTGTATTTTTATATTAAATTTTATAATTCTCCAAGTATACATTTTTGATGCCAAAACCATAAAATGAGGTAGTTAAGTCTGGCTTCATTTCTTATCCCTGAAGCTTATTTACTTTCTCTTATAAAAACCAATTAAAATTTTTATGGCTTGATTTTTCAATTAAAAATATGATAGCTATGTAAATATATGTTTTCCTTTTTTAGATGAACAGTAGTAGACTTTATACATACTTGTCTGCAACTTCCTTTTTCACTCTGTATTTTATTGTGGCAATCACTCCCTGCTAGTATATATAGATGGCTCCATTCCTTTTTGACAGCTGTGTAGTGCTCCCTATTGGATTTAATAAGTCCTTTACTCTTTCCTGATGGCAGTCTGGTTCTTACCAGTCTTTTGTTGTTACAAATCATGCTGCATTTAATGTATGAGCCACTCCTGAGCCAACCTAAATGGGCATTTCCTCAGAATGAGTTTCTGTCCCTGGAGGAATCTCCCTCTCTGAGCACGTTCAGTGTACAGTCTTCAGAATGTAGTGTGATGTGGAGGTGAGGTGTGTGTACCAAACAATGACACTGATATGATAGACGTAGACCAAACAGAGCGGCATTCAATAACAAATAGTCTTTAGGGTCAAGTTGAGGAAGTTTGGTCTTTACTGAAGAGGCAAAGGAGACAGAGGGAAAGGTTAGAGCAAGGGAGTGAAATGCTCAGGTGAGCAGTAGTAATGTGGCTCAGCCAAATAATTCTGGTAAGGAGGGGGTTTCCTGGGAGGGTTCTTCACCAAGCACAATCAGGAGGTTGAACTTTCTACCACGGAGGCTTTCATTCAGTGCAGATATTTCTGATTTTTCTGTGAAGAAAAAATACCTCAAAAGCTTTCCAGTAATCAGTAAGGCCTGAGCACTTTGTCAGCTATAGTGCCCTCCTGAATACCAGAGCCGAAATCAGTGGCACAGTGCTGTCATGAGCACCCTGATTTCATCCGATGTTCAGATTACACAGATTATTACTCACCATAGTCCACTTCACCTGAAATTGATGAGTTTCTGCTTCCTTCTCTGTACTAGGAAATGATCTCCTCGTCAGTGCGGGAAAATATCCAACATTTTGCTTTATTATTCTCATCACTATATTTTGATGTACATATTTTTATAAGTATTTTTTGCACCATTGCTAGCTGTGATGTTATGGTCAATCAACAACAGTGTGAGTGTCAGATTCATATTTGGAAAAGAATCAAGACGATCTTTTCAGATTTAAGAATCCATGTTTCTGTGAGCTTGGGCATCAGGTGTTTTTCTACCATTGTATGAGAATACTGAACAATTCAATATTCTCATCATTATGAACAGCATTGATTCTTCACTAAGGTGTTCATGGTGTAATTTAATATCATTGTTTTTCTTAGGGTGAGGCATAAAGTAGGGTGTAAGTGAGGCAAAGAATCTGACAAGCTAATTCTAAATATAATCTGGACTAATAAACAAAGGTAATTTTGAAAAGAATAAAATGAGAATTTTTCTAACCAAACTAAGATTTTTTTTACAGTTGCAGTAATTTAGGAAGACTGGTACAAATTCAAGTATAGAATGACATATTGATGACATTCCTGAAATTATTATTTTTAAATAGATATTTATTTATTGATTATCTACCATGTTCTAGGCCCAAGGTGTCAAACTCATTTTCATGGTTGCCTTCAAAAGGCCAAATATAATTTCAACTCCTTAACAGGTAAGGAGTAGTTACATTTATACAGTCCTAAAATTATTTGGGCTTTAAGAATCTAGGCTTTAAGAATATAGTAGATACCAGAACAGACAAGGTCCCAGCTCTCCTTGAGTGTCCATATTAACAGGGGGAATAATCAATAAATAAGCATACATAAATAAGCAATATTAGATTATGATAGATGTATGAAGAAAACATTATAAAATAGTATGTGGTGATGGAAGGAAACTTGACTTGGGGTGCCAAAAACACAGTGAAATATACAGATGATATAGTGTAGAATTAAGTTTCCCTCAATAAATTCAATTTTTTAAAAAGATGAAAAAGAGATTGGAAAAATAAGGAGCCAAATAAGAACCAAAATAAAATAGTGTGAGAGAACAGAGACTGCCTGCGTCCCTGAGGGGTGATCAGAACCAACCTCTGTGGAAATGACGTTTGGCACAGAAGCCAGAGCCATAGGGACACACCACCTGGTCAGCTGTGGGGCTTCAGAGGTCCGTGAAGTGTGCCTCCAAACCCCTGCCTCGTCTTTGCACACAACTCACACGTCGTACATATAAGGGATTCATACATGTTAAGAAGGTACCTCAAACCAATAAGGAGCTGATGGGCCATTCAGAAGTGGTGTTAGATAAACTATTGTTTGAGCAAAAATCATTATATCCTTACTTCAAATTGTACAGCAAAATACATTAGGAGTGGATTAAAAATTTTTAAATAAAAAATGAAACCATAACATACTGGATGGAAAATATGTATATGATTTGGGGATGAGAAAGAACTTTATAATATAAAAACAATAAAAAAATCACAAAGGAAAACCTTAGAAGAATATCTGCAATAAATGTGGCCATGCAAATAAAGCTCATAAAACAAGCCAAGAAACACTACCATCTCGATAAGACAGCAAGAGATGGGACAGGTAATTCACATAAGAGTAAATACTCTCAGAACTTACAAAAAGTTTCTGCTTTACTAGAAATAAAATTTACAGAAAACAAGAGGAATGATGTGATTGTCGTCAGTTATGGTGACAAAGAAAAACGATGATACTCGATAATTTTGATGTTGGGTTAGCCTACACATGTTCAGATACTGTTCGTGTAGATTGTACTCTTTAATTTCTAATCTTCCTATTTTGGGAATATGTACCAAAATATTAAGATTAAAATTTACATCGGGCAGAGTTATTTAACATCTGGTACTCCCTTTACAAAGGACATTTGCCAGGACGTGGTTTGAAAGAGGAAAAGATGGGAGCAACCTAAATGCTCAGCAGCAGGGGCAGGCACGGTAAGATCTATGCAATGACTGCATATTCAGCTTTGCAGATTTTTAAAGGGTAAGGGGAAATACTTGTGATATGAACCTAGGCGTAAAAATGAAGTTCTGAACTGTTTGTATCATAGGTATCGCACGCAAAAAAGGTTAATGTGTTTGTACAGCTTCCACAGCTCATTTGCTCCAGCTCTTTCTCCCTCTCTCTGGAAGAAGATATAACCAACAATTAACATAGTAGTAAACTGGAGATAAGATTACAAATGGGTTTTATTTGCTTATTTTCTGTGTTTTTCAAGTGTTTTACAATGAGGACATATTACATTTTTACTAATGAGAAAATGGCTATTTAAAAATGACAGGCATCCTCAAAAAACACGTATATAGATTTGAAACAGTCCATGTATAATTGGTATCACAGGACTCTCTTTCCTCTGATGGAGAAGCAGAATTGTCTTCTTTTTCCTCCACAGATTGAAGCTTCTTGTGCCTGAAACCCAGAGACCAGGCAAGAATAATCAGTACAATTTTTTTTTTACCCCTCTCTTTCTAATTTGGTGGCTGCTGGTATGGCAGAAACAAAATCTTCCTTGTTACTCATTTGCCATCATACTTCAAAGTAAATTACTGAGTGGTACCCCAGTGACCTGTAAAAATTAATTTATCTTCAAAGCTTGTTTTCATCCAGAGAGTAGCTGAGTCATCCAAGGAGAATCTGAGTCAATTACTAGGGAATCAAGGAAATGGAAATAACGTTTCACAGTTAGGTTGCAACTGTGTAAAAAGGAGATGATTGGGCTGTTTATAAAGTTTGTCTGGTGTATCTTATTATAATGTCATAGAAGCCCATAAGGAATAGCTAGTCAGATTGGGTATAAAGTATTATGCTTTCTCAAAGTGATGTAGGTGATGTAGAAAAGCCAAATTATATTTATACTCCTATGTAAACATCATTAAAACTAGGTTCTGTATTGCCCCAAAAGATATATTTTAGTGTCTCCTGCAAAATTAGAGCTGAATTTTATGACTCTCTTTTCATGGGTATATGCTGTGTCAGCAGATGTTAAGGGAAGATGCATGAAGAGGAGAAAGTCAACTCGTCATTAGCTTCTTTTAGATACTTGCTGATACATAGAACATTTCAGCCACCAGAGCCCAAAGGCTGGAAGCAAATTGCACTGTCCCAAAGAACAACTTAAGTCTCTGTGTTATCCAAGCTTGAGAAGAAATGTTTTCACAAAAACACCACACACTAACCAGATAGCAAACTGCCGGGCGCTCCTTCCTAGCTCTGTGACATCATGGAACGGCCAAGTTTCACCCACCAAGGGTAGAGCTGTTTGCTGTTGATAATGAATGGTGATGTGGCTGGATCTTTATGTTTACCAGGTGTTCCCCAGCTTCATGCTGTAGCTTCATGTTATTGGCCACAGTTTCGCCATTGTCAGTAATGACTGACCAGTCATTCACAGCATTAACCTGATGCCAGGCCAAGTCGAAAGCTAGACTGCTTGTCTTTTACAATAACCAATGACTTACACGAACAGTGAGTGTGTGCATGTGTGATATTTATTTCCTCCTCTGTCCCTTTATTTGTCATAGTTTCTTTCTTTGAGATTGGAGACAATCAGGATTTTTGAGATACACTGGGGAGTGATTCAGAAGGTTATGGTTGCAGTCCAGGCTCTATAACTCTCTGTGTGTTTAAATTTGAACAGTTATTTAAGTTCTTTGGACCTGAGAGTTCTCATCAATAATGTTGGCGTCTTGGATTTAGTGATCTCACCTTCATTCCTGTTCTAAAATGTGGTGAGCCTGACTTCTCACATGCTCAGTGGTGTAGTGCCTTAGGGGGATGGAGGAGAAGCATAAGACACAGCCCATGCTCACAGGGAGCTTATGCTCTTCGTGAGGGGAGAAGGGAATGATTAAACAATGCTATGAGCTGGTATGTGATGAAACGGAGTGGTCAGCAAATGACTTGTCAGTGGAGATGAAAGCAGTGTGTTTGGCACCGAGTCAAGGGCTCTTCAAGCCATGCTGTTAATGAACATGGAGTAGTCAGGGGAGGGCAGGCTAATGCACACCACACTGATGGGGGAAGTTTTGTGCAGAAAGCAGGATTTGTATAGGTGGAGATATCGGGGGTGAGCATGCAGGACCCAGTAACAAAGTGCATTCATGGCAGAGGAGCCAGCAGGAGGACGTTGGTGAGTACTGTGGCTTTTGCTTCTCTCTGATCTCTGCCCCATGCATTTTTTCAATACATTTTTGCTCATAAGAAATCTGTATTTATGGGTCAAATTTCATTTTCCCCTTTTCCTCCTTCAGAGTTCTAATGAAGGGTGGTCAGTAGTCTAGCATAATGCACTCAGAATGTCTGGGTGAGCTGTGCCATTAAGGGGCACGTATGAGATCACCATACGTCTCTTCAGGAGCCCAGAGCACAGAGGTTTACTGCATGACCGAGGCAGTGATTCATGGATTCAACAACTCTTCATCTGGGACAATGCCCGGATGAGAAGTTCACACGTGTGGTTTACTCTGCTCGTGGGTCTCCCTTGCTTTGTGATTTCCCTGACTCCCAGCTGGCACTCCACACTATTCTTTCCCACTGGAGAAAATATACTAGAATGCAAATAAGCAGAGGTGACGTTGTTACAGGAGCTACTTAAGTTCACTCCATTTAAAAAACATTTTCTTGAGAACTTAGGCAATATAGCCATTTTTAGTCAATAGTAATAGTAGATTTCATTTCTTGAGTGTTTAGTATGTGCTGGGCATTTATGCCAAGCACTTTAGAAAGACTGTCATTCAAACATCACAGTAACCCCATGAGGCAGTTATTCTCACCTTGTCTGTGGGCCTGGCTCTGTATCAGGCATTTGACATGAATCGCCTTATTTACATTAACCTTTGTAAATTATTTACCACTATTATTACCATTTTGTAGATGAGTAAACAGACTCTGATTAAGGAAGGGACCTGTACCAGCGTTTTCCTGGCAGTAAGAGATGGAATTGGGATCCAAACTAAGTTTTGTGGCCCCAAAGACCATGTTCTTAACCACAATAATATGACTGAAAAACTACACGCAGCACCTTTCACAACTAATTTTAACCCCCAGGAAGACTGTCCTGTGGCTGGGGAGTCCTGATGTGCAGGCTTATTTGCTGTGGTTTCTTTTAAGTTGCACCGCATACCGTTAATTGGAAATCAGGCCATTTGGGGAGAGAAGAGATAACTGGTAACACTAGGACACTCATGCCTTGCTGAGCAACAGCATTTGCTGGTTGGACTAATGACTAGAATAATGATGTTTTCCCCGACTAGGTGGTGTGTGACTGGCCTGCATTTTGTCTTGTTCAGGACACAGGTGATACACTCAGGGTTGCTGGGAGCTCTTAGGTTAATGTTCATTGCAGGAGGATCACTCCCAACTGATCCTCAAGCTTCTCCTTCTGGGTAGGGGCCATCTACCACATGGGCCCAATCATTAATACGTCTTTTGATTAAGCACATTTATCCTAACTCTTGGGATGTGATGTTCACATAGATGGCATTAAGGATTTCAATACCTACCGAAGCCTGAACTTAGGGAGGAAAGGGATGGGGCACACCAGGCAGTAAAGGGGTCATAGGATGGATTTTAGGGGATGAAATAAATGCAAGAGGCTTGTCTGACTGCACTGGTGCACATCTCCATGGGACCTGTGAATGCAGATGCAATCATCCTTCCCTCTTCCTTGCCCAAGAGTGATGCCAATTTGGGACAAAACTGATCTGCACATCTGAGTCCAATATCGAATAAATAAAAAATTATATTTATGTAGGGTCCATACAGTGCAATATGTCATGAAATACACTAGGAAAACAGGGAAGAAGACAATAAAGAGCTTTCTGGCTGCTCGAGGCTTATGATGTGGCCTGAATGAATGTCTAGTGACATTGACAATGTATGCTGGCTCCTATGAAAGGAAGAGGACAAGTGAGGTCACATGAAAGTGAGGTCATGACCACACTTAGTGGGGAGTGCCAGTGGGGGTTGGGGAAGGCCAGCCTCAGAAAGGGATATCTAGCTTCAGACTGAAGCCTGAATAGGAGTGGGCCGAGCAAGAGAGAGTTGGGGGTTGTATATGAGGCAGAGAGAAGAGCTGATGGAAGGCTGGGAGGGACACAATCTGGTGCTGTCATGGTGGTGGAGATGGGTGGTAGGAAGGGGACAGAGAGGGAGTGGGAAGGACAAGAGAAGAAGTAGGAGAGGCAGGGTCCAGATTTTAGAAGGCTTTATCATTTATGCTAAGAATATTGGGGTTTTATTCTATGGGCAGTGGGAAATCACTGGGAGGTTTCAAGCAGACATCTTGTAAAGCAAATTTCAGCTATTGGCAAGAGAACATGGTAATGCTAATAGCTATCTCCAGCAATTACTTAGCCTCAAGTCCAGTGTTAAGTATCTTTGGATGGATTTCCTGGATTGTCTGCTTACGTTACCTCCCCTCTGCAATTGCAGAACACTTTGTCTTTAGGGTGGCATCTGGGTCACAGGACATTTCTGAACACAAGGGTTAGTTCAAGTGATAGAACATGACAGAAGTAAGATTGAAGGCTTGGTTCACATCTGGTCTGTGTGTTCAACTGTGTCCTTTGGCCACTGAGTTTCTGGTCTCACAAATGCAATCTCTGTTTTTAACAGAGGATGGATGAGTGTCAGATGGCTTAACTCAACTCAGCGCTAGACAAAGGAGGCTTGAGCTGCATAGCATGGCATAGAATTCGGGCCGAGAAGTTTAGTAGGCCCCTGAGCCATGTATTCGGGGCATGTGTATAGGTGTTTGCTATCCAGAGTCGAAAGTATTAGTCAAGCCAGACTGACTTCTGGTCTGAGTGTCTTAGATTAATCTGTTCACACCAGTGGACAGTGGAGTAGGTTTCACTCCTGCTTTTAAATAAACTGGTTTCATACTGGCCTTAAGATAAAGGGATGGCTCTGTTCACCATATAACTCTTCTCCTGCTAGAATAGTTTCTAACTCAGTCTTCTTGTTTCCTGTTTCCTTTTGGATATCTGTAGTTCTTTGTGACACTATCCAAGAATGTGGGACTTTGCTACTTACATGGTTAAGGCCACACAAGATATTAAAACAGACTTTTAGTGTCATAGTCTTGATCTGAAGGTTTACCAGAGTTTCAAGATGCCTCTGAGCCTACCATAAAATGCCTTGGGAATGGTCAATAAGTTCAATCTCTTAGAGGAATAGTAACAGTTATTATTATTGGGAAAGTTATTCACTCAGTCATTTATTAATGGTTTACCAAACACCATTTTATACAGAGCTGTCTTCTGGGTGCGATGTAGGATTGGAGGTGAACCAGGGGAGGCTCTACCCTTAAACTCTGGGGGAGACCAGGAGGGAAAATACAAGAGAGGTGGGAGGCTGCTGAAATGGGATGTGTTTTCCTGTCCTTTTCATCAGCTAGGACCCGAGGGCTCCTGAGTGGTGAGTATGATGAAACTTGCTCAGCATCCCTCCCTAGATGAATGAAAGCTGGGCTCAGCTTCTTCCCCATGTGCCTGTATGTGAGGTTTGAAGAGGGCCTTTTTGATTTGCTTGGCATTAAAAGATGCTGTGTAGGTGAGTCACTGATTCACTTCAGTCGGTGTCCATAGACAATTCTATTTGCTTTTCTGATTTTAAACAAAGGCAGGCCACATAGTTAAATTATATATTCAATAAACCTGATACTTGACTCCTCTTGTCTTGGCTTGACAATATCCTTAAACTCCAATGGTCCAGAAAATACAATTGCACAATTATTGCTCTGACTGAGCAATAAAACTGAAGGGTGACATAACCAGAACCAACTACCTGCTTCTCACCAAAATTTAACTGTTGCTGCCCTCCCCGTCCACACTGATATTTACAGGGGTCACATGTGTAGATACTGATTTTTTTCTACCTTGGGAGCTCCCAAATTATCAATTAGTGAAGACTTCACGCATGATAATAATCATGCCATATACATTTCCTGGGATTTCTCCGGCGTTTTCACACTGTTCTTAACACCCTCAAATGCATTATGTCAGCTTGATCTCCACACCCCTGTAAGACTGAATAAATACTAATTTCCCTATTTTACAAATGAAAAGGTAGAGAGACACAGAGTTATGAGACAAGCTGCTCAAGGTCCCAACCACTGGTGACTCTCAGTACGAGAGTGGGAATGTTCAAACGGGTCTTCTGGTTAGCCCCGTTTCAGCACAGGGATTAAAAATAGGACATTCAGCTAGGATCAAGTCCCAGGCCTGCTACTCCCAGCAGCAAACTCGGTCAAAGTTCATAACACCTCTAACTCTTGGTTTCCTCATTTATAGGATGAAGTTGATTATAAAATCTGCTTCCTACCACCCATGAGAGGATCTGGCAAGCTGATGTGTGTATGTTGTTTAGTGCTATGCCCAGCACATAGTAAGCACTCAGCACAGTTAGGTATGGCTAGGACCAGTTCCAGTCTGCACCACACACTGTTTTGTATTGTGGTCTGTACTGTAAGTATAAAGTGCTGCGCCTTTAGCAAATCAAAAGGACAGGGAAGCACCCCTGACTTAAAACTGTGTCTGTGGGTCCCAGCAGGCCCCTCTCACTCATCTAAAGAAGTGTCAGTGGCATAGTAGTGTCTGGCCCAAGACTGCTCAGGATAGTTTGCTCCCTCTTTTCTACTGGCAAAGGTTCTGCTTTTCACAAAGGTTCTGCTTTTCAGCACAGCAGGCTGTGGTGACTCTACCAAGTTGGCCACATTTGCCTTCGACTCAAGAAAAAAGAGAGGTAGACATACTTGATCATGCTTGAGAAGTTGGTAGCCTGAGACCCTCGTTGTACTTGCTCTGCACTTCCCCACATACAGCTCCACCAGGCTGTCACTTAGAAAAGGCTCACACATTTTCTCAGTACCGTTGGGGATGCTGGCGCACATGTGCTTTGGAAAAGGTAGAATGGGTGGATGTGCAGGCTGGTTTCTTTGCAGGTACTTGTGGTCAGTTTGGAATGAGCAGAAACACTTGATTTTAGCAGGTGACAAGGTGGGATGTATCTTCTTCAGGATTCTGCTCTCCTTGGATGAGGCTTCTATTGGCAGCAAAGTCAAGATGTCCAGATCCTAACCCTAAGATCCTAACCCATGTATTCCAGCCATGTGTTATATCCAAAGTTGGAATTGCAGAACTTGGGGACTATTAGTGAGAGAGCTTCCCTGCATGGATTGAGAGGAGGATTTCTACATCGAGAAGAAAAATAATTTTCTTTGGTTACTGTAATTTTTTGTTTAGTCTCCTATAGTTCATTAATTTATGCATTCATTTGTTCTCTCATTCAACTAATATTTGTTGATTATGGAGACACAATAGTGGGTGAAAAGCAAATATAATACTTGCCTTTAAGAGGCTTATTTCTTAGTGCAAGAGACAGATATTAAAGAAATAACCCTATGAGGTTATAAGTACCATCTGTTAAATTCAAAGATCAATGAAAAAATGAAAATCAACTGATGAATGGTGGTATATCCTTACAGTGGAATATTATTCATCAATCAAAGGAAGTGACATGCTGATACAGGCTGCAAATAAAGCCACCGGTCCTATTGGATTACAGCTCACCCTAATGACTTCATTATCACTTGATTACCTCTGTAGAGACGCTGTCTCCAAGTAAGGTCACATTCTGGAGTACTGGGAGTTAGGGCTCCAACAGATCTTTTTTTAGGGACACAATTCAACCCCTAACAGCCTTCCAGAACAGAGACTACCATAGTTTTTTCCACTATGACATGTGAATATGACATTCTCTTTTTTAAGATTTTCAAATATATTCTAAGTATTGCTTTCCCACAAATCACAGTGTATTTGAGTAAATATTGCTTTCCCACAAATCACAGTTATGCCTAAACATATGGAGGCAGATGGTAGGACAAATTTCAGTAGGTGACTGCAATCCATTAGTTCTTGACACAAATCAAATCCTTTGAAATTAGACACCAGTGATAATTCAAATAGAGAAGTGCAAAAAAAGAGGGAAGCCAAAAGTCTGAGAAGTGTATGAAGGGATGAGGGGCCTCTTGGGAATGAATCCAGTGCAGGTCAATGTCAGGCATTGGCTGCACCAAAACCTGGGCTACCTGTTTGAAGCTACAAAGGGATCCACAGTTTGTGACTGCCTCTGCTAGGCCTGGGTAGGTGTGGAAGGAGCCAAGCTGAGTTTCCAGCTTTCACCAGCACTGAGCCTGAGGGCAGGTCAGCCAAAGGCTTCAGTCACCCCAAAATTCACCTGCCTGGCTGTCAGCTGCCTGCGAGGCTTAGTCACTGAAAGAGCCTCTGGCAGTATGCCAGTTGCATGAGGCAGATTCTTGTGAGTCACCAGAGGGACAAATGGTGTTTACCAGGTTGATAGAGATTCAAACTTGGCACCAGTGCTGCTTCTGAGCACTCTCAGCAAAAATTTGATAGTCGCCACCTGCCAGGGAGTTGTCAGGGTGAGGCCAGCAGAGCTCATTAAGCTAAAGCAGACCAAGATTTGGCCATGTGGAAAGAGGGCTCTGCAGAGGAATGGTGGCACCAGTTGTGAGTGCAAAATGGCCCCTGTCCTAGAGTCATATAGCTGAGTCTCTGCCACACCTGAGTCTGACCAGACCTCCTTGGGAGCCCTTCAAAAAGGCCTGCTCTGTGAGTCCAGGCTGGAGGTAGCCAGCTGACTCCTCTCCTGGGTTAGAGGTTGGCAGGGCAAGGCCACAGGGGATTGGGAGGATGGAGCTAATGGATCTCTTGTGGGAGGGGCAGCACCCATCTGGAGGGTAGGGGACAGGAATCATCTTTTCCCTAGAGCCACACAACTCACTTTTTCCTTGTTAATCTCTGATACCTTGCATCCACTTGGAACTCTTTAAGAGCCCTTCAAGAAAGTTTGCACCATGGGTTCAGACTTGCAGCAACCAGCAGACTCCTTTGCAGGGGAGAAGCTTGGCAGTGCTAGGCTACCAGGAGTTGGGAGGGTGGGGCTAGTGCCTTCCCTTAGGCTGATGCCCTGTGGAGGGGAGGCTCCACCAGGAAAGATGTCGGTAACTGTGGGCAGTGTGGGTGGGGGCCTCAGCAGAGCGACCCTGGTGGCTGTCTGTTTAGCCTTCTCTGAGTCACCTTCCCTTTGCTAGGGCCCAGGGTGAATGGCCAAGAGTGAGGTTTTGTGTGTTGGCCCTTTAAGAGAATGCCTGAGGTTTTAGAATACTCCAGTTTCTCTCTAGTGGATGGAATCCCTGCCAATTTTCATAGCCAGATGTTATATGGGCTCCTCTCCCTGGCTCTGGTGTTCTTGGATGGAGAGCCCAGCATGGGGTTGATGCCCTTGCTCCTCATGGGGGATCTTTGCAGCTGAGAGATCCCTCTGGGTGGGGCCAGCCCTATTTTCATATCTGCCCTTCCTACCAGTCTCGATGTGGCTTCTTCTGTAAATCCCTGGGTATAAGACTTATGTTCAGCTAGTCTTCAGTTGTTTATTCAGGTTGATTGTTCTATAATTTAGTTGTAATCCTGGTTTGGTCCTGGGAGGAGGCGAGTGTAACTTCTACCTATTTCCCCGCCATCTTGGTTGCCTTCTACATTTTTTTACATGACAACCAGAGGGATCTTTTAAATACAGACCTGATCGCATCTTGCTCATGGTCTCTTCACTGCCCTCGAATTTCTCTTAATATCAAGAAAATCACTTTTCACGTCATATGTAGAGCTGACCATCATGTGAGCCTGTCTACAACTGTTCCTCCCTCACAGGACCATGGTGAAGATCACATGAGATGCTGCATACGTTGTGTCTGGAGCAGTGTGTGCTGAGTGTATGTGCTCATCATGATGGTCTCTCCAGCCCGCATTCTGGCTCTCAAAGATCCAGCCGCTCCGGCCTTGTCTCGTTCCTTCTGTGCTCCACAGACCTTCCTTATGTCATGAATAGTCTTCTCTCATCTTCCCAATCATCCTTTACCTAGGTAATTTCTACTTACCTTGAAGCATTCCACCCAGACATGACTTCCTCAAGGTCGCCTTCTCTGGCTTTACAGAACAGGTTCAGGTTGCCTTTTCCATGTGCTCCTATATGTCTTTTTTGTAACTATAATGGTTTTATTGGGATGTAATTCACATACCATTTATTTACCCATTTAAAGTATACAATTTAGTGGTTTTTAATATATTAATAGAATTTTACAGCCATTAGCACATTGGACTTTAAAACATCTTCATTACTTTATGTATGTATGTATGTATGTATGTATTTATCTGACATGTTATATCTTGGTTCTGTATTTACTTTTTTAAATGCTTACATAATCAAATTTATTAATTACATTGATTTTTTTATATTGAAATTTTTTTAATTTTAATTGTTGTTCAAGTATAATTTTCTATCTTTTACTCCCATCCCAGCCCACCCACCCAGCCTTCCCCACCTCCCTCCCATTTCCATCCACCCCTAGTTTTTGTCCATGTGTCCTTTATACTTATTCTTGTACTCCCTTCCCCTTTTCCCCTGAAATTCCCTCCCCTCTGAACACTGTCAGCCTGTTCTCTATTTCAGTGTCTTTGGTTATATTTTGCTTGTTTCTTTGTCTTGTTGTTTAGCAACCTAGGTGCCCATCAGTAAATAAATGGATAAAAAAATGATGGTACATTTACACAGTGGAATTCTATGCAGCAGAAAGAAAGAAGGAGCTCCTACCCTTTGCAACAGCATGGATGGAACTGGAAAGCATTATACTAAGCGAAATAAGCCAGGCAGTGAAAGAAAAATACCATATGATCTCACCTTTAACAGGAACCTAAACATCTTCATTTCTTTAAAAAGAAACCCTATACGCCTAACTCGTCACTTCCCTTTTTCCCCCCCAACCATTCTAGCCTTAGGCAACCACTAATCTACTTTGTCTCAGTGGATTTGCCTACTTTGAATATTTCCTATAAATGGGAAATTTGGACATAGACAAGCACACGGGGAAAAACCAAGTGAACATGAAGGCAGAGTCCTGGATGATGATCCTACCACAGGCCAAGGAACACCACAGATGGCCAGCAAACTGCAAGAAGCAAGGAGAGAGGCCTGGAACAGATTCCCCCTCACAGCCTTCCCAAGGAATCACCTTGGCCAACACCTTGGTCTTGGTCTTCTAGCCTCCAGAACTGTGAGACATTACATTTCTGTTAAAGCCACTCAGTTTGTGGCACTTTGTTATGGCAGCCCTAGCAAGACATTCAAAAGTCACAGTTGGACTGTGATGAAGGGCTGGAAGAACTGGGAGCTGCTAGTGACCAGTAATGCTGAGACTAGTGCTCAGCTTTCCACCTGCTGATGACCAAGTCCATACTATCACTACCACACCTGGTGTAGTGTCAGGCAAACTGTAAATCCTCAATAAACATTTGTTGCTTGATAGAATGTCTAATGTCCAATGTATACCAACACGTAATACATTGTAGCTACTCAACCAAAACTACTTTCTTTCTCCCTTGATCAAGAAGGGCACAGAAAATCATTGCAAACTGTCAAGATCTTCCAGAGGGAACCAGAATGGGAAGCAGATGTTCCAGTGTCAGCCAGTCAGATCTTGTTGCTAAGAGGGTTTCCAGTCTTTGCTTTCACCATCCCATGGTATTAATATGCCACAAGCCAGCATAACAATAGTAGCTTTTAGGACATCAGAAGTCAAGCCTCTGTCCTCGTGGGCCATGATAATGAGAAGAATGGAGAATATAGAAATGGAAAGTAAAAGTCCTAGCAATATGATTATATTCCTTTAAAAAGTATAATTAAGTACTCAATCTACCTGGACATCTTACTTTTAAGAATTTAAATTCAGAACTTCCACTTTAGTAAAACTAAGTTTTCTTATGACCTCCAAACAGTACATTTCCTCTTTATTAATGCATCCATAAGAATAAGATTTGTTTGCCCTGTCTCTAACTTATCTTGAACTTAATTTCACCTGGGGTCATTGCTTAGGCACACACTGTTCTTGACAGTTTTCAGTCTGTACTTTTCATTCCTCAATGGGTCATAAATGGTGAGGATGCTATTTGGTGTTCTAAGTGATGATAACCTTGTAAAATCTTTAGTGTTTCTTTGAAGGTTCATGAAGAGAGCACGCAAACGGGAAAAGTTTCCAATAGCAATAGATCAGAAAGAGCAGACTGCCATGTTTCTCTATGATAGCAGCGATAAAACATATGCCAGTTCCAGTGGGCTAATAAATCTTTGCTGTGAGATGGTGGTGGGGTGCCAGGCACAGCCTGTAACAACCTGTCCCAGGTTTCCTGGGACCTGATGCCTCCTCATGGAGAGCAGTACTGTGCTGGCATGCAGACAATGATTGGCTGCCTATGTTGTTCATAAATAAAAGCAGCTGGCTGCAACACAAGTCTAAGTAGCTGAGGCTTTATCGTTATTATGAGGCAGACCTGGGAAAAGAGGAAGACTTTAAAAGTGCAATAGCAAACACCACCTTTCCCCAAAGAAAACAGCTGACTGGGTCAAAACCCTAACAGAGAACAGAGGCTTGCGTCACATGAGTTTTCATGTTATCATTGCTTTCATCTTGTGGATGGTCAATCATATAATGACATTATCATAATTCAGGATTTGTGAGTTCCCACTGAAGCCACTTTATCCATCATGCTTGCTAGTGAAATTGGTTTGTTTAGAGAAAAGCCTTCTTTATTTTCTTAGTGACTTCTAGTCATTGCAAATAGGCACAGATATCTGAATTCCACTGATGGGGATAATAGTTACTATATGATGATAAACTTGTGATAGACCATACTGTGTGTTGGAACACAGGAAGAGCGTTCTGGCTGTGTGTTCCCTGTGAATGGATCTTCACTAGAGTGTACCTGGCTTCTTCCTTCGTCCATTGCTCACTTGCAGGGGACTGGCATTTGGTTGGGGAGTTTGGGAAATGTAGCTAAGCATTAATGGCTCAAGCCTTTCCTCTCTTCTTGGGAGGAGCCCTGCCAGCTGGAAGCATTTCTCTTAGCTTCCTGTTTCTGCTCCTGTAGCTTCCAAGGAGCAGTCCTCCATGGGGGATGGGGCAGGGTGGTCCAGAATTATCAGCAGCTGTGACTGGGTAAGTCAGTCTGCCTATATCCGGGTGAAGTATCAGTGAGCCCAGTTGTCTTGCAAACATAATAATTTCTTCATTTCCAGGTTTATTGGTAATAAAATTGATATTTTAATCTACTGTGTCTTGATTTCTGTGATTATCTCTCAAGTGGCTTTGAATTTTGGCTGGGGAAATAGATGTTATTTATCATTATTATTATTGCTACTAAAACTCCAACCTCATATATGAAAATAATATACATATATGCTCTGGCTGTGGAAGGAGATAGCTTGAAAGAAATTTTTTTATTTATTAAATACACGTCTTGTACAAATAATACATGTTTATTGTAGAAAATTTGAAAACATAGATAAGCAAAATAAACAGAAAACTTTTTCTTTTAACTTTCAAAATCTTTTTTCTTTGCCTCTAAGATTATTCTTCTTTTTAAATTTGGTCTTCCTCTCTGTTCTCTATACTTTTTCCTTTCTATTCCTCTTTTTTCATTTCTGGTCTGTCTCTACTGCTTCTCAGGGGAGTCCATAAACAGAGTAGCAAAATGCTGGTGTTGGGGACATTCCCTCTGTGTCTCAGTCCAAGCCCAGGGCTGCTCATTTCTTCTGACAGACATGGACGAGTGGGTTGTGAGTCTTATCTGGCAAGAAAGAGGTGACTGATGTATGTGGCAGAACTTTGTAGTTGGTAAAGCCTTCAGAACGTCGTCCGTATCCCACGATCTCTTGCCTCTTTGTTTAGCCCAGGCTTGATAAGGATAGTGGGGTGACTTGGATTATTTTGCAGTTGCTATCACTATTGTCAGAATATTTCACAGGTTGGAGACTTGAGGGTTATAGTGGATGTCTGTTGCTCTTTTTGCCCAGCTTCCATTTACCTTCCTTCTTGTGAAAGCACGCTGGTTACCCCACAGGATAGTCTGTTCCCTGATCTTCGACCTGAGCTTCAAGTAGGGTTGACTGTGATCCAAAGTTCTTGGGTGACCAGGTGGTCATGCCTGGGCATGAAGAGCATTATGTTCCCCACAGAGACTCAGTGATTGTTCCAAGAATTGACAAGTGACCTAGTTAGGGCTAATGAGACTTACAGAAGTGTGTGTTTAGATGTCGACTGTTACCAGGTAGGCCAGCCCTGCTGTCCGCCATCTTGCCAGCACAGGGAGCCTGTAGACAGAGCACGTGAATGCTCAGAGCAAGGACAGCACTGTTCGTAATCCTGACTCCAGACACAGAAACACTCCTGCGTCTTTAGTTTAGTGACCCAGTAAATTTCTATTTTTGTTCGAATCACTTATTTTTGTCTTTTACAAACCAAAAAAGTCTAGGTGAGCTAGAGAATTGACATCTGTGCCAGTTGACTAGAAGTGACCCAGCTTCCTGGCTTAGAGCTTGCCCGCATTACTGATTTAACAATTGCCTATGATACACGAGAGGTTAAATACACCTTTCCTCAAGGCTTAGCTTTTGAGATTTACAATCGAATTGGGCTAAAATATAATATTTAGCCATTCAGGCTGGCAGCAAAGACACTTGGTTTGATGCAGCTAGTGGTGCCAATGTCAGAATTAATATAATGGTTCCATGTCAAAACAATAACAGGACAAATCACACGGAAGGGCAATTCAATCACTTAAGCCTTATCGCTACTGGCAAATGGAGCACTGAGCCACCTGCCTGCCTTTGTTAGACACAGGTTCGGGTGAAGCTAGCTGCCAACCAATTTAGGTTTAGAAAATGGCTTTGGGAAATCAGTTCTGTCTTAATGGCAAAACGCTCTTGTAATGGTTTTCTAAGAGGTAACGGAAGCACCGTGACGCTTTCGGGTGTTGGGATAAAGAAGATGTAGCCCTGTTTGGGAGGGAGCTGTGAGCTCAAATTAGGAAAAGGTGAACTAATTTCATTTATTTCTTCCTTCAGGCAGAGTATTTATTCAAGCAGTCTGAGTGTCAGGCATGGGGGTTTAACAGCGGTCTGCAGAGATGTGTTTTGGCTCACATGAGTCCAGGAGGGAGACAGACAACAAACATACAAACAAATGAATAAAATAATTATGTAATCGAGCTAACATTAGCAAACAGCACTCTGAGTTGTAGAATAATAGGAAGGGGGCTCTGCTTTGATGGAAAGGCTACCTGATGGAGTGACGTGGAACTTGAGACCTGGAGGTGAGAAGGAGCCAGGTGTGGAAGGAGCGCAGGACAGGCAGCCTAGCCAGAGGTCGCGGTGGGATGAGAGTGAGCGCCATTCAAAGGCCTGAAAGAAAGCTGGATTGGCTGTAGCATGGTGATGGAGGGAGAGCCAAAGATGAGGTTGCAAGAGAGTCAGGGGCCCTATTAGTCAGGTGTACCAAGACTATAAAAAGGAGTCTGAATTTCATCTTAATAAAATGGAGAGCCATTTGGTGTTTGTTGATGCTTTTTGGTATTCTAAGAGCAAATGTGTAATTTTAGAGACAGGCAAACCAATGTTTCTATTGTACAGCTTTTGCTTACAGGTGACCCCTCAGCTTTGCCTGGGTAATTATTTGCAAGATGGATCTTTAGTGACAGTATAGATAAATGACATTAGACTTAGGTATCTGCCTTTGTGTCTAGATTCTGCTACCGATTACTGTGCAACCTTGAGCTAGTTCTTATCCTTCTCTGGACCTTAGTACCTGCCCTGGAAAATTATACTTTTGGATTGGATGCTGCATTTATCATGACTTTTTATTGAAAGTGATGGAAACACAGTCCAAAATAACTTAAGCAGGAAGGAGGATACATGTTCCTGTATCTGAATAATCCAAGGGCAATAGTTCAGATATGCTTGGAGGTAGAAGCTCAGATCAGGCCAGCAGCAATCTTACTCTACCTCTTGGCTGTGTACTGGCTTCACTCTTCAGGAGGTCTTTTCTATGGATGGTCCCCCAGAAGATCCAGACCAGCATCATTTGTAGAGTTAGAAACCCTTGATCAAGCAGCTATTTCTCTCCAAACCTGTGTTATCAAAGGTTCCGGAATGGCATGCTGACTTAGCTCATGTGCTCATGGCTGAACTGTGGCCAGGGTGTGGAGAGTAAGATCACTGGCCAAGCATGGATCATGTGCCCTCCCCAGAGTCAGTTTGAATGGCATGAACCGACAGCAGAGAGGAGTGGTTTCTCACATGATGGAAGAAGAGAGAACAGATTATGGACAGACAAAGAAGACGTGTCCACAGGTGCTCATTCTGGTTTGAACAATTCCATGAGTCCTGCCATGGAGAGTCAGTCCTTTGCAACCTCTTCCTAGTTGAAATTAGCCTTTGACTCTAGAAAAACCCTACACTGGCCTAAAAAGACAGGATTGTATGTTACATTTTGTAAATCATGGTATGATGACCAATCAGCTCCTTCAATTTCTGTGCTGTATCTCTGAACCCAGTTAGCATGCACCTGGACCATCTCCTGTGATTCTTTTTCATGAATCATAAAACTCTGTGAAAGTTTTTGCTTTGAGCATCCACTAACTCTCTGGCTGTGCAAGCATCTGGAGACAAAATTTGTTTTCTCATATTTTTTAGATCGAATCCTTTGCCAAATTTCTAGAAAAATGTCACAACTGGCTTATTGTTCAACACTATTCTAGAGTTACTTAGAACTCGAAAAATGCTTATAAAACCCCCCATGTATCTCCTACAATAGTATTTTTCCCCACAAAGAATGTAAAGACAACTTTTTAATATAGCTCATCTTTCTTCTCAGTGTCCCCATTATTCCTGCGGACATCCCTACCTAGGTTCCTGCTATTTCCACTCACTAAAATGTCACATCTTTAAGTTCTTGCTTTTCCATGAAGTACCCGGCATCTGCTAGTCTGCCCTTCTGATTTCCATTTAGTACAAGTCATTTTTTGCTACTTGATTCTGATCCCTTATCAAGTACTTGAAATATATGATTTTTATAGAGTTTCATGCTTTACCGACTAAGCTAGCTAGATGAAATACAGGACTTTCTAAATAAGATATAATTTCTATCCCATAACATTTGCCCTTTTAAAGTACACAATTCACAGGTTTTTAGTACATTCACAAAGTCATGAAACCAGTATTTTTATCACCTAAAAAGAAAACTTGTACTCATTAGCAGTCACTCCTCATTCACCCCTCCGAAATGTGCAACTTGGTCTCTGAAGTTAGCTCCTTGAGGGCAGTGGCTGAAACCTGTCCTTTTTTATGTATGTGTCTTTGTCACAGAAGCCTAGCCCAATTCTGGCACTGAAGTGGCACTGAGGAGGTGTTGAACTGGTATTTCATTGTGTGGCTGCTGTTTCGATTCAAGGCAAGATTAAGAGGCCATGTGCTATAGTGGAAAGAATACTGAGCAGGGAGTCCGTTTTAGGTTTTTCTTTGTGCTCCGCCACCAGCTGTGCCCTTAGGTAGCTCTCTCCCTTTCTTTAAGTCTAATTTCCTTCCTCTGAAAATGAGGGGCATGGACTCAGTGATTGCTGTGACACCATACAATTTGGATTGGCATTAGGTACTATTAATACTGAGATTAAGACTGACTTGAGACATAAGACAATTTATTGAATGAAAACAGCAGGGTTTCTTTCCATTTCCATTGGGTTTTATAGAACATGTGAAATGCAGCAGCTCCTGTCAGGGGAGGTGCTTGGGAGTGTAGTGCAGCCTGGCTCGGCCACATCTGGACTCCACTGAAGTGAGGTGGATGCACCAATCCAGGAAAAATGAATGTGCTGTTCTTGGTTAGGGTCTCCACTGTAGTCTTAGTTATTTTGGGGGAATGTTTACTTCTATTTGTATTTAAGAGGCTTCTCTCTGTAGATTACGAGCCAAAATTCCATGTAGAAATAATGGCACAGAAAGACAAAAATATACAAAATTGTGCTCTGTACTTTATTTCTAACTCGGAGGTTAAGCATCTTTCATTTCCACCTGATGAGCATTGGTGGCCGTACAGTTTAAGTCGTCTTTCAGCTCACCAAGGGTCCAGTGTCTTCAAGAACATCTTGGGGGGGAAAAAGTGACTCACCTATTTTTCATGTTTCCCAAATGAGTGGTTCAATGTCATGGAAATGAGGTCGACATGGTAAACAGACAGCTGTTCTGTATTTCTCCTTCCTGGGAGATGAAGGTCAAAGACGCTTTCTTTCTGTTTAATAGATTCCTCCCAAATGAGTTGTGAACAAGAGTGCAGGGCAGCCCAGCTGCACTGGGAAAGGAGAGGCATTTTGGAACAGCCTTTAGGGGTGCTGCACATGCACATGTTTGATTGTCCGCTCATCTCTTTGCAGCATCTTTCTCTGGCGACACAGAGCCACTGATGAAATGAAGTTAGAATAACTTTTGACATAGCTAACCAAAATAGATAGCAAAGAGACTGGTTGCTAAGCACAGCTCTGCTGGGTTCCCTGGCTGATAGCCTATATTATTAGCATGCAGGGCTTTGCAGAAGAAAACCTTGAGTTTTGGGCAGCTGGTTGTTTACCATTGTTATTATTCCTCAGGTAATAGCACATGTGATGTTAAAGAGGAATTACTGAAATTATAAGCCTTACTAACAGGATATAAACTGCTTGAAGGTGTGACCTGTTCAAACATATATCCCACACACATTATTGAGCACCTACTATGTGTTGGGTGTGTTATAGGTTCTCGGGATACAATAATGAAGCCATAGCTCCTGTTTTCATGGGACTCAAGCTTGAGAGAGATAGAGGGAGGGAGGGAGATATGGAGGGAGAGAAGAAGGGATAGAGGCAGAGTGGGGGTGAGAGAGAAACTCAATTATGATAAAACAACACTTACTAATATATTAGTGTCCTCAGACTTTCTTCTGTTAAGTGAAGGGATTTTTTGGTTTTGTTTTACCAAGGAAAAGGCATTCAGTGTCATCTCCTTTCATTTCCTCCAAGAGGTGCCCACGTTGATGGTCCGGTTTCTGGGAGTTGGTGCTGATAGCTGGGAATGACAGGAGGCACTTGCACTGGAGCAAAAGGAGTTTTCTGTAATTTGGGGGAAGGGAACAATGGAGGAGCCACAGGATGGGAGTGAAGTGGATGCCAGTGGACACAAGATTTTAAGATGCAATAGTCCTGACTGGCATAGCTCAGTGGATTGAGCGTGAGCTGCGAACCAAAGCATCGCAGGTTTGATTCCCAGTCAGGGCACATGCCTGGGTTGCAGGCCACGGCCCCCAGCAACTACACATTGATGTTTCTCTCTCTCTCTCTTTCTCCCTCCTTTCCCTCTCTAAAAATAAATAAAATCTTTTAAAAAAAGATTTTAAGATGCATTGCTATGGAATTTGGTTATCATGAATGGTTTTCAGGAAAAAATCTTACTAACAAAATGTATAGCTGTTTATTGTTCAAAATTCAAATGATACCAAAGATGACACAGTGATAAGTAAAAGCTGCCTCACCCCTGTGCCCCATGCGCATAAGCCAGTAGCCAATGACATTATTCCAGGAGTAACCACCAGTGAGACCAGTGTATTTTCAGAGCACATGCATATCAATATTAACATATATGTACACATATATGCACACATGCAACACATTTTAAACAAAAGAGACTATATTAAGTTTTTCTGATATTCTGTAAATTTTTAAACTTGACAGCATATTTTCAGAACATATTTTACATATGTTTTTTATGTTTATGTAAATATTTTTATAAAATAGAATCTTAGAAATTGGTTTGCTGGACCACAGAGAATGTTCTTTTTTTTTATATCTTTTAATTTTTTATTTCTCAGCTACAGTTGATATTTAATATTATTTTGTATTAGCTTCAGGTGTACAGCATCATGGCTAGACATTTATGTAATTTATGAAGTGATTCCTCTAATAAGTCTAGCAGTTGTACTTCTGTACTTCAGATAAATACTTTATCCAAAACAGTAATTTGAAAAGATACATTGTATTTTGCCAAGTATAATGAACACTTTTGACCCAAATTTTTGAGAGAAAAATGAGGATGTGCATTATACACGGATATTACTGATTCTGTATCTATATAAATGTTTTTAATTCTTTCATTTATGCATATAGCTCTAAAAAGCAATAATGGTATCTGTATGTGAAATAATTCCTTGGAACACAATTCTTGGTTTTGTTTCTTAACATAAATAAATAAAAAATGGAATTAAAAAATTAAAATGAAAGATTTTTTTCCTGGAAGTTTGGACCAAAAACATGGGTGTGCATTATATATGGCAAAATATGGCGTGCTTCCCTGTGTTCATTGCAGCATTACTTACAATAGCCAAGATATGGAAGCAATCCAAGTCCTGTCAATAGACAACTGAATCAAGAAGATGTTGTGCATATATACAATGGAATATTACTAGGCCATAAAAAGAATGATATCTCACCATTTATGACAACCGGATGGACCTAGAGGATATTGTGGTGGATGAAATGTCAGACAGAGAAAGAGAAATGCCATATGATTTTACTTATATGTGGAATCTAAAGAACAAAATAAAGAAGAAACAAACCAGAAACAGATCTGTAGATACAGAGAACAAACTGCCAGTTGCCAGAGGGGAAGCGTGTGGGGGGCTGGGTGGAAAAGGTGGGGGGTTAAGAACGACAGATTGGTGGTCACAAAGCAGCCGTGGGATGTAAGCACAGCCTGGGAAGGTCGTCAGTAATACTGTAACATCTGTGTGTGGTGTCAGGTGGGCACTAGAGAATATTTTAAATCTCTTAAAAATGATT
Source organism: Tonatia bakeri (assembly GCA_004024845.1). Taxonomy (NCBI): domain Eukaryota; kingdom Metazoa; phylum Chordata; class Mammalia; order Chiroptera; family Phyllostomidae; genus Tonatia; species Tonatia bakeri. Next base: position 91,071 of record PVIA01006799.1, read on the forward strand.
TGTAAATAAATTTGAAAATGCATTAAAATTTTTCTCAAAGACTTTGCCAAATTCCCCCTCCCCCAAAGTATGTCCTGTTACTCTGCAAAGGGTTTGCGAATGAACATTTTTTTGTGTCATTAGCTCCACCTTTAAAGTCAGGAACTGTAGTTTCACAGGTGAATTTGCATCAAAATCCTCAGATTCTTCAGTTGTTTGTTTTTTTTCTTTGTTGGTTTATTTTAAAGATAGGCACAATAGTCTTGTAAAGCCAGATTCACTGCTTTATAGAAGAATAACTTTCTAATATGCTCCAAGTCTTGCCTTGGATAAAGAATTTCTAATGCCAGCTCTAAAGCTGCTTGGTAGACTCCAAGTAACACATAAGTTAAGTTCACTTTAGCTCTCAACACTTTTTAGGGCAAAATGTGTCTAAAGCATTATCAGCTCTATTCAACAGCCTTCACTGGGGGATTTTTAGTCTTTCCACACACAGGAGACAGTTAACTAATGAGGTCATCCCTTCACATATAAGTATCTGTCAGGTTGGTGGTAATGAACCAGTTGGTCCATAGGTATAATAACGATAACAAAAACACTCTCTATTCTTCTTTCTACAGCTAGAATGTCTCAGCCCTGTAAAATATCTTTTCTGATTAATCGATGAATACACACTTTAGTTCAGTACTAAGGACTTTCAAATATACCATCTTCTTTAACCTTTAAACAACCATGTGAGTGTCAATATTCCTCTTAATGACCAAAATCATGTGTCAAAGACTAAATAACAGCCACACAACAAGGTTGTGGCATAGCCAGTATGTGAAATCTCATTCATCTGATTCCTAATCCCACATTGTTAACCACTATGACTTCCTGCTCATTTACACAGTGTGAATTAAGTACTTGCATGCCGTTTTAGGGACATCTGATACCACTGGGTTAGGCGTTTTCCCC